>JAULKM010160177.1:0-16493 GCA_032355605.1 Rubia tinctorum | reverse complement strand
ACAACATCTATTACAATAAATGTAATCGATCACAATCATTTTTATATGGTAGATATAAATACTATCAATCACAATCATCTATACATGGTATACAATTAATCACAATCATTTATACATAGTATAAGATCATTCACAATCGTACACTATTTTTGACAATACATAGTTGGGACCTAAAAACGTCAAACAAATGAGAAGAGAAACCCTTCATACATATATCAACAAGCTAGAGAGGTAGGCACATGATAAACTTTAATTTTTTTGGAAGAAACCATTTTGTAAACAAAATGATAATATATGTCGATATGCTTGATCATTTGTGCGCAATCGAATTTTGAGTGAGAAAATTGGCACGGTTGTTGTCATGCGGAGAGGAGAGAGGAACTTGAATATCTTGAAGAAGATGGCTAGCCAAGCAAACTCAACAACACAGTATACCAGAACGCGATATTCAGATCTCATGAGACAACGTTGCTTCCGAGAAAATAATTGCTTAACTATAAGAGGGAGAATGAGTCTCAACGTATTAGGTCTACCCAATATCAGAATAATCGATGAACGTGAGTGAATCTGAAATAGGGCGAAAAGTAAATCTTATCATGAAGTGCCACAAATGTAGCAAAATATCTGAATGACAGTTCAAAAGTGATAATACAATTGTCTAATCTGATGGATGAACAAAGGGGATTGGTTGGTGCCTAATCCCCAAACTCTACTCCACCAGAAATTTTTATTTTATTTGAAAAAACAGAAAATTTAATCTTTGTTTAATTATGATGTAATTTTTCTATTTTTTTAAGAGTTCTCTTGTTTTAAATTAATCCTTTCAATTCTAAATTTTCTTACACATTTCATTGTGTAATCATTTCCATTTATAGTTGATTAGAGACTGGATAAGGATGTAGAAATAATATAATATGTATCTTTATTCCATTTGTATTCTTATTTTTTAACAGAATTTATATCCTTAATTTTTAATTAAAATATAATTGTAAATCATACTAGTGAGAGGGGTGAAAATGTGAATAATTTTTTTACGTGGAACAAAAATATTTAAAATGAGACTCCATATGGGGAATAAAAGGAGTGTAGGAGAAAATATTTTCTATTGTGAAAACAAATATGGGAAACAAATTTTGAAATATTATTTGTTGATTTATATTACAAAGGAGATTCAAAAACATTGTTCATTTTTTAATTAGAGCTAAAAACATACATAGAATTCAAAATCTCTCTACTCTTTTTGTCCCATTATCACGTAATCATGATTCTGCCCCTACTCAAACCTCGTTAATGACGTAAGAGATATTGGATCGAGTGATGGATAAATGCTAGAGAGCCTCAACAAGAGTCTAGTATAGAGTTAGATTGTAAGACACCGGCTTAGTAGAACTATGAAAATAATCATCGTGGACAACATGAGTGAAAATCGGAGTGGCATCGATACAAGCTCTTTGATGAATGTCCATAGTATATTTAGTCCGATTAAGAAAGAGTCCACTAGTCGAACGAGAAACCTCCAAATCCAAAAAGTACTAAAGAAACACAAGATTTTGATTGCAAATTCACGATCAACGCGAGATATAAACTGGCGAATGGGCCCAACATTATCTTTTGTCAAAATGTTGTCGAATAAAATATAAGAAGAGAAGTATCAATTGAATTTCATACAAAACTGAGACCTCATCGTAGGTGTTGAATCACTAGAACCAAACCTAAAAGCCCTATTCAAAACCACAAATGAGCTTATAGAGGCAACACGCATTAGCAGAGCAAAAAGGGTCATGATACACAAAAGGTTGTTCAATGATAACCGGTGAGTCATTGAGGAAGACATTCTTAACACCCAAATGGTACAAAGGCCGGTCCAAATTGTAGCCAGAGAAAGAATGATACACATTTTAATGAGCTTTATCAATTTGGATGAAAATACACAAGACTTAATAAGAGAAGTCCTGAACAACCAGACTCATATAGCAGCGATCAAGGATGCCATTAGACCAGACCTTCCATATATATGGAACTTACATCAGACCAAGGAACCGGAAGGGGCTTTTGGTTTGCATTGTACTAAGGCTCATAATCTCTAGAACTTATCTGCATTTCAATTCAGTTCAGCTCAGTTCAATTTATTGTAACTTTAATTTGGTGAGATTTAACTTATTTTAGTCATACATTACTATTTTTCACCACACTTATTTTAGTTGGTTCAGTTCAATTTGATTCAATTCAATTCAGTTATATCTGATCAGATTAACTCCAGGAAAACAAGGTCCGAGTAAAATATAATGACAAATCATATTGATGACAGTTTAAGGCTACAAACTAAAAGTTGAGAAAAGAAAATTGATGGCAGTGCAGATTATAAATGATACTTGCTCACAGAGATGACAAACCATGTTTTGAAAGGTTGAGCTCTTGATTCACTAAATAAATGATCCTACCAAACATAAGAATGGTTAGATGAATTTTGAAATTTAAAATTTACGCTGGAAATATAGGGATGCATTATTTGAATGGTAGCCTTGAATGTGCAACCAAACAGCATGTGTTTATAATTACAAAAATGGTGGAGCCATTAATTGATAATTGGGTCAAAGTTGATGAGGGCTATTTGGTTGAGTTTACTGACCAATCATTTCCAACCTCCGGGGATTACTGAGTTAACCAGCCAATCAAGGTAAAATAAAACATTCCTCTTTTCCTTATTTTTCTTTTTGATGTTTTGAGAGGAAAAATAAAGTCTTTTACTCGTATTTGATATTTCAAAAGTATGAAAATGCATGATGAATGAACTGCGGGATTATTTCATTGGCAGATGATAAAAAGGGTGGACCCAGATTTTTTTTTTTTGGAGGGTTACATCATCCAAAATTGTAGTGGAGTTAGCAATTTTTAAGTGTCATGTTATCAATTTCAATAAAGTTAGGTAAGAATCAACTACCAATAATGAAATGATATTTGAGAACTACTTCTTTAGCGTCACATCACCATCTCTAATAAAAAATATTTATCTTTTATTTATATTTTAGGGCGAACGATTTGGGAGACCTTTGAACTCCCTCCATCATCCCCATTTAGCCCTTTATCTTCTTTTTTCAAATACTTTTAGCTCCTCAACTGACAAAACTATTAAATCGTAACCCTTCCGTCTGGTTAAAGTGTTTACTATGGTTAAAAACGTTAAATTTAAGGTCAAATAAAATTTTCACATTTTCACATTTTCCTTTTCCTTTTCTCGTTTTCTTTATCCTTTTATCCTTCTTCCTATTTTCCTTTTTCCTTTTTCTATTTTCCTTTTTTCCTTTTCTATTTCCTTAATTTCTTTTCTATCTTTCTTATTTCATTTTCCCCGCACCGTCTTCCTCCTCACCTCCGCCGCCTGCCGCCACCTCACCTCCGCCGCCTGCCGCCACCTCACCACCTCGCCACCACCCATCTATCCTCCGCCAGCTTGCAACCACCATTTATTCTCCACCTCACCACCTCGCCACCACCATCTATCCTCCACCAGCTCGCCACCACCTTCTATCCTCCACGCACCTCGCCACTACCATTTATCCTCCGCCAGCCAGTCCACAACCACCATCTATTCTCCTTCCCGCCACCATCTATTCTCCTCCCCACCACCACAGGAACCCGCACCGCCATCTCCACTCTCTTCCCCCACCAGAAACCTATCCCGACAGTGAAATCGAAGCCTCCCAAGTCATTCAGGTGAACGATGGAGACGGGGTTTCAGATGATGACGCTGATGGTGACGTCGAGGGTTTAAGAGTCCGATGGAAAGTGAAATTGGACTCCCGATGGTGACGCCAAGGGTTTCAAAGATGGGGAAGAGGAATTGGACGGGGGGAGGGGGTTTCAGAGCGCTCGCCGGTGGGAGAAAAGAAACAGGCAGCGCTGAAACCCTCGGCGAAAGAAAAATGGAGCAGGCGGCGCTGCTCGAGAAGGAGAAAAGGAGAAAAGGAGAAAAGGAGAAAGAAAAAAGAAAGAAAAGAGAAAATAAAAAGGGAACTGAGAAATTATTATTTTATCCTTAAAATTGACGTTTGACTATTACTTGACGCTTTGACTGGATGGAAGGGCCACGCTTTAACAATTTTGTCAGTTGAGTGGCTAAAAGTATTCGAAAAAGAAAAAAAAGGACTAAAAAGGGACGATGGAAGGAGTTAAGCGATCTCTCAATCGCCCTATATTTTATAAAATATCAATATCATCAGCATATTAAAATTTCTATTGTACATAGTGACTAGATAATATAACACAAACATGTTTATTCTTTCATCCATAAATATATTTTATATAAAAAATTTACAATCTAAAATTATCAAATATTAATCAATATTATAATATTTTCTTAAAAAATTACATTTGATCCTTATTTCCAAAACATTTGAAAATATATTCAACGATATCCGCTTGATGATGATGTCCCGATCCCAAATCTCCGAGGGTCGGTGGATTGAAGTTTGAACTTCTTGAACTAACTCCTCTGCGACTTTCATAGTTGGACTTTGATGTTCCACATTCCAATATAATAGGTTACGTGATATAAAATAATATTAAATATTGTACATAAATAAAATTTTAAAATATTCATTTAAAAATAATAATAATATCATTTATGAAAAAATACACATAATCAAAATTAAACTTTGATTATAATCCAATCAAATTTAAAATAATACAAAACAAGTCATGCCAAGAGTCCATCATTGATCGGTTGGTTTTTCACAAATAAAGAGGTATCTGCTCCTTAACTAAGGAGCAATTATTTATTAAGGAGTGGTTCTTAAAACTCCACAATGGTTCTCCTTAAATAAGGAGTGGTACTTATTAAGAAAAGTGAGATTAAAGAGTTAACATTGTGGATGTTCTTAGTGACTTATTGTAAGATCAAATCTTGTAAAGGTAGTGTTTCATTGTGCGTGCCTTGAATTAAGATAATATTGTTGGGTGTGTTCAACCCAAATCCCATATTAGAAGTTGAAATAGTGATGGTTCACTATATAAGTTAGAATCTCACCACATTAGTACGAGGTCTTTTGGGGTTGGACCCATTAAAACTGTATGGATTTGACCCAAAGCTGCTGATTCTGGTGGGCTTGATAGTCCCAACAAATATAATAAGAAAAAATAAATGAATTTATTGGTATGATATGAAAGATATATTCAAAATATTAGTAAATCCTAAAAATATAGAAGATGGGAAAGTTCCCGATTAGACCGATTAACAGTTAGTTTAGGGATCAAAACATAAATAATACATGGTGGTAACTAGACATGGGGTCCTTTTTGTAATTATTTTATTTTTTGGATTTTTTAAAAAATCACAAAATTATGAGGACCTATTTACAAAGAAAGTTTATAAACATAATGAACATTCTCTCTCCTACCTTCTCTAATTCCTCCATGCGCGTAAGAAAACTCTCAACATAATCCATATAAATATCAACTCGAAACACATAAATATCAACAAGAAAACATAAGCATAACTTTTACATTAAAATTGAAAATCTAAAAAGGATCTGACAGATATAATATTAAACACTCATCTGAATAGATGTAATTTTTGATTAAAAAAATCAACATAATATCATTTAGTTCAAAACTATAACAATCTTTCTTAATACACTAATTGCAAACAATTAAATTCTTCTAAGCTTGACCATTCCTTCTAAGCTTGACCATTCCTTCACATGATGAATTTAATTGGAAGATCAAATTAATGATGAAAATCTGAAACCTCATTATTATCAGTTGATCGTCACTGGAACTGAAACATCAACAAAATACACGAAAACATCAATTGAAATTGCATAAACATCAACATAATTGATATGTGTATATGTGTGTGTGTTAACATCAAATAAAATGTACTAAGCATTCTGAAATGCAATACAATGACGTTAAATCTACAGAAAATCTGCAGAAACACTTTTTTTTCTTTTTCAACTACAACAAAAATGCACTAGACATCAATAATTCCGATTAATCACAACCAAAATCTAACCAAAACACAATAGAAATAGAGTAAATCAAATAATTTTGATTAATCACAACAAACAACATAATCTTCTTTGAAATTGATCGATTTCATATCTATAATTGAGAACATTAAAAAACTAGGGTTATGAAATAGGGGAAAAACAAACAAACAAACATGGAGGATGAACCGTGCCTTCAAATACCACGAAATAGAGTAAATCCTATTATCAACGGTAAAGAAAATCAAAGAAAAACTGGAGAAAGAAGAAGAAGGCTTGGAAAAAAGAAAACGAAGAACTAAAGAAATAAATAGATGAAAACGGAATTCGCGAGAGTGGTGGAGAAAGGAGAGATAAAAGAGGGTTTTAATCAATACTTTTTCATAATTGCATCAATAGTTCTTCAAGTTATTTTCATCTTATAAAAAAATCTCATCTAAATTACAAGTTATGTTATTACATGATGACCCCCCCCCCCCCCCCCCATTTAACGGTTAGTTGATTTAAAACAAAACTTTGTGATAGGAGATGAGTGAGTCAATTATACATAATTCTGTGGAAGTTGGGGGAAAATTTATCCTCTTTCAATCCATCAATTTTTCAAGATAGTTGTTATTTTTAAAGATTTTTTTCTTCAATTTTATGGAGCTAACCATATTTTCCAAGTAGAATTTTATTTAAAAATTCAATAGATGTATGTGGGTCGGACCCCTAATAACTTTCTCCTAATCCCACCACTGGTTGATAATAAGATATTCGACCATTAGATTATTTTTTTGCATTAGCCAAAATGAAAAGGTCATCTTTTTATAAGTAAGAAATGTGATTCACTCAGTATTTTAAAAGGTATTACATAAGGTGGGATATGATCCCATAAAAAAAATCTTGAGAGTGTTTGACATATTGAATCGGTGTATGACCTATAAAGTTATCATGTTGTCTAATCCAACATAGGCATGGGAATTGAAGGAATTCTATGAAATTAACAATTTCACTTATGATTAAGCTAAAATTTGAGAAATCTTCATTACGATTGTTATCAACAACGCGCCTAAACGTTCATCTCTTTGGACGTGATGAATAGATATATCTCTCCAAAGGTGATTGTAAATTTGTTCAGAGGATATAAGAATCTCCGCATGTTTGGCTATGCATGTAAATTATAATAAATGCCGGACAACTTTTGATTAGTAATCATTTTTCAAAGGCAAAGTCTTGGGAAAGACGGGGTTGAATTGAAATTATAGAAAGGTAAAAGGTTTTAGTTGCAATATTAAAAATTTATTATGCAACATTTAGGATCGATAGGTTTATGACTCAATTAATACAACCCAGAAATTTTATTTTAATTTATTCAAATTTACTGTTTAAACCGTGGTGTTTCCATAATTTATGGAAAAACCGTCTTTCAAGAGACGAACTCTTTTTCAAATGTACATATAGATAATTTTATAACACATCACCTCACTTTCAATTTTATCAATGAACACATCACCTTGCTTTAAAAATTCCATGATGCATTACTTTAATTTTATTTGTCAAACAAAACACATTACTCACTTATCTCATATTTTATACTCATTTACAATTTCGTCAATTTTTTAATTAAAAAAAATCTCACTCTCGACCCTAATGTTCATTTCAATATTTTAGTTGTTATCTCTTCATCGTATTTCTCCTTACTGCTGCCACCTCAGCCACGACTTCGCCAATTGGAGCTGCCCCGCTCACATTGAGGATCGCCACAGCGATAAGCTTGGCGGAGAGACTGTTGCGACGCGGTGAAATCAATAGTGTACAACGTAGCCTGAGGCGACGTCCGAGTCTTTAGAGAGAACTTATAGGATTCAACCTTGGCCACCTCATTGAACAGTTGTGGAGGTGGATCAATGGTCATCTGAGCAACAACGAACTTAGATAAAAGGAGTACTTAAACCTTGACAGAACAACATAATTTTCTAATCATCAGGAATGGAATGACCCATAGCATGAAGGTAATCCAACAGTGCTTTGAAGTGAGAATAGTAATCACAGACGGATAGATCATCTTGATGCAAACACAATGCTTACTAGTGCGAGAGCTATTCTGGTAAGCAGAAGCTAGGGCCTGCTAAACTTGAGTAGAAGTCTGAGATCCAACAACAACAGATATGAAGGAGGAAATAAGAGACAAGTACAACATCTTGATATGTTGATCCGTCTTAACCCAGGCAGAATAGTCAGCGGGCGAAGCACCGTTGGTCATCGATGATTTCTCATCGTCCCCAAAGAATGACCTATAAGTTCATGAAGAAGCAGCAGGACATGGATTGGAACCATCATCAATTTCAAGTAAATCAAAGGACTACAAGCGAGAAGAAACCTACTCATGCCAAACCATGTAGTTAGATCCGTAAAACTTGATAGATATCAAGCTAACCAATGACTGAATCTGAAAAAGATGACATGACAACAACAATATTGATTCGCAACAAAGAATTGGGGAGAATCGATCGGACCGATCACACAACATGTGTTTGTGACCGACGGTCGATGATCGGCAAAAGAGAGCTTGAACGGCGAATCCGGGCGGTGATTGACAGGAAGGGGGGAGGGGTGACGGGAAAAGAAACCAGGGAGGGACAATTGACCGTGCGGCAAAAACGAAAAAGGGGACATGTTTTTTCAGGCTGGTTTTCAAAAAAATCGGGAAAGAAAATAAGAGTTTGGAGGAATCTGCCTGATGACACGATAGAATGTAAAATCCATAATTATTGGGAATATGTGCATTAATATTTATAGGTGAGTGCAAAAAGTACGATTATACATGAAACAAAATATTACAAATCAACCAGGAAAGTGATTTGTTCCTTATCGTTCTTTTATTCTTTCTTGAACTTTGTTAGTAACCACTAAAAATAGTTTGTTTATTGCATAATATTATTAAGTATGACAAGATCTAACATAAAAATTGCCATCAAACTCTACTTTAAAACAATTGGTTGATTTTATTTTTTAAAACATGGTTGATTTGAGTTGAGTGGAGCCTTAACATGCTTATGAGGGAATGAATGTAAGGGGCCTTTTATTCACAAATGCCAAAATGTCCAATTTGGGACCTCTTGAACATATTAGTCAAACTAATGCCAAATTGGAAAAATACATTCTGAACTCAACGTCCAAAAATTTGAGGATGAAATCTTGAAGAAAAGGGCATGTGATGTTGTGCTCAAGTAAGGCGCAACATGGCCTACCCGTTTTTTTATTTAGTCCACTTTAAAAGCGCTACCGGTCCCATTCACGTCTCTTTCAATTGTATGAATATCCGTTTCCGCCTCTCACAAATAATTTATTAAATCCTTCTACAAGTGATTTCTGAGTCGGATTCGCATAAACAATGCTCCCTTCGTTTCACTTTAAATTGCTTATTTACTTTTTGACGGTTTTCAATTAGCATGTTTGACCGTAAATATTTTTAGTTACATTTCATAAAAAATAATATTTAGAAAATAGATATTAACACAAATCTAACAATATCTCACATCATATATTTATTATTTATATATTAATATATATTTGGGATCAAAATTTGTAAAATTTGACTCTAAAAAAGTAAATAAACAATTTAGAGTGGGACGTAGGGAGTATGCCGTAATCCAGATTGTGGTATGCTACATTGAAAGATGATGAAGGTAGGCAATTCGTCGTGCCCCGTTTCTCTTCGTATATGCAACTTACAGGTTACAAAAGGTAGCGATACAATGAACCTAGACTAGTCTATATATGTACAAATCAATTACATATAAATTAGGATCAATCATAATTAGTCTATATATGTATGGATCAATCAGGATCAATCACAAATCAATGAGAGATGCTGGGAATAATGTTATATTCTATCACTCCCCCGCAGTCGTAGCGGGAGAAGGGCGAACGCTAAAACTGAAGTGGAAGTCATCAAATAGAGCCTTAGGAAGACCCTTAGTAAATATGTCAGCATACTGGTATCAAGAGGGAACATGAAGCACACGAACTTGACCAAGAGTAACTTTCTCACGAATAAAGTGGATGTCCATCTCGATTTATTTAGTGCGTTGATGATGTACATGATTGCAGGATAGATAGACGACACTCACATTGTCACAATATACAATGGTGGCTTTTTGGAGCGGACAATGGAGTTCAAGAAGAAGGTTGCCAAGCCAGCAAGATTCAACAACGACATTGGCAACTCCATGGTATTCAGCTTCGGCACTAGAACGAGACAGGGTTGGTTGCCGTTTAGATGACCAGGAGATAAGGTTATTACCAAGAAAGACACAATATCCATAAGTAGGCCGACGAGTGTCTGGACTTCCACCTCAATCGGCATCAGTATAAGCAGTGAGTTTGTTGAGTGAGGATGAAGAAAGATGTAAGCTCATATCAAGTGTTCCCTGGAGATAGCGCAAGATCCTTTTGAGGGCACTCATGTGTTCCTCTCGAGGATCATTCATAAAGAGACAGATCTGTTGTACAGCATATGAGATATCCGATTGTGTGAAGGTTAGGTATTGTAGTTCACCGGCAAGACTGCGGTACAAAGATGGGTCTGCACTGGACGGGCCAGATGTAGCACTGAGTTTGGACATGGTATCCATGGGTGTTTAAGAGGGTTTGCAGGAGGATATGTTGGCGCTAACTATGATGTCTTCAACATATTTCTTTTTGAGAAAGAACTAGACTGCCCATATGTCTAGTAACAAAAATGCCGAGGAAATAACTGAGAGGTCCAAGGTCCGTCATAGAAAACTCTACATTCAATTGATCAATGATGGATTGTCGCAACTCTACAAAAGAGGTGGCGAGGATTATATTATCAACATAGAGTAAG
The DNA here is from genome assembly GCA_032355605.1 of Rubia tinctorum. Taxonomy (NCBI): domain Eukaryota; kingdom Viridiplantae; phylum Streptophyta; class Magnoliopsida; order Gentianales; family Rubiaceae; genus Rubia; species Rubia tinctorum. The sequence goes on along the minus strand of JAULKM010160177.1, from coordinate 5,654 downwards.
AGATATGTCGTGTCGGGGCAGAGATGATGGATGAAGAGATAGTGATCTGATCAGCTGTGCCGAAAGCCAATGGTAAACACAAATGAAGCAAACCATTGGTACCAAGCTCAGAGTGCCTGTTTCAGCCCATAGAATGATTTCTGAAAAATACAGACATAGTCAGGGTGATGGCGATCTCGGAAACCAGGGAGTTTGGTACATATACACCACTTCTTCCAAGTTTCCATGAAGGAAGGCATTTTTTTATGACAAACTGATGAATGAGCCAGTTGTTAGACAAGGTGATGTTGAGCACAATATGAATAGTTGCGGGTTTGACCACCAGACTAAAGGTTTCTTCACAGGCAACATCCACCTGCTGAGACCTACCATTAACAACAAGGCAAGCTTTGTATCGCTCCAAGTCACCATTAGAGTTGAATTTATTTTTAAACAACAACATACAACGGGTGACATTGGGTAGAGGAACAATTTGTGTGTGATTAGATATGATGGGCAATATACGGAGAGATATCAGTATCCAAGAAATCATAAGGAGAGTTGGAGGGATATAAACCTCGAAAGGGAAGAATATTTTCATTGAAAGTGACGTGTTGAGAGATGACGATTTTATGTGTCGATAGATTGAGTCATTTATATCCTCGATGATTGCCTGGAAACCCTAGGAGGACACAAGGGATGGTTCGAGCTTGAAGCTTATGAATACTGGAGGATGGGAGATGAGGGTAACAAAGACAGCCGAAAGTGCTGAGGTGAGAGTATGTGGGATGTCGGTGAAAGAGGCTTAGGGTTGGGGAGCAGTTTTGGTTGGTCCTACTAGGAAGAATGTTGTAAAGGTATGTTGCCATTTCAAGGGCGTGGTGCCAAAATGGGGGAGACATATGAGAGTGGAGAAGAAGGGAGCGAATGGTGTTATTGAGAGTTCAAATTTTGCGCTCAACCTTGCCATTTTGAGAAGATGTATGTGGGCACGAGAAATGAAAGTGTATCCCATGAGAGGCAAAAAGTTTGAGAAATGAATCATTTTTGAATTCTTTATCATTGTCACATTGAAATGTTTTTACGGTCTTTTCAAATTGGGTTTTGATGAGGGTGAGGAAGGAGGAGAATGTTTCAAAAACTTGGGATTTAGAACGGAGAGGGAAAGCCCCCAAAAAATTTGTGAAGTCATCTAAGAATAGGACTTAGTATCGTTGACCTGTGTTACTCACAATATGAGATGTCCATAAATAACTGTGCACAATATCAAATGGAGAAAAAGTACGTGTTTGTGATGGAGAAAACATAAATTTGATATGTTTACCAAGTTCACAAGAGTGACGATGAAAATATTTATTAACTGAAGAACAAGAAATAAGATTGCTAGAACGAAGAGTATTAAAAATAGGAAGTCCAGGGTGTCCAAGACAATTGTGCCATAGAGTTGCAGGTGCGGCGGTGAGAGCGTAGGGATTGATAGGGGTTCGAGAGAAAGCAGAAGTGATTGGATAGAGGTTGCTTTGTTGAATAATCGAGGCCACACCTTCATAGCTTTCAGAGAGGCCAGCGACCAATTGAAGAATGAGGCGATTGTTGCTAACCGGGGTATTGACATTGCTCAGTTAGTCGACAAGAATTTTGATAGCCTGACAGTAGGCAGAAACATTGGGAAATTTGTCCATATGAATGCGAGAGAATTGTTGCTCTAACATTAGTGCCCGAACATTTTTGTTGTCCTGGAAGATATCCTTAAGGCGATTCCATGCCTGCTTAGAGGTGGAGCTAGGCTCAAAGATACTGTGAAGAAGGTCGAGAGAGATGGTGTTGTAGATCCATTGCTTTACGATGACATCAAGTCGAGTCCAAAGAGCATGATCAGTGTCTTCGGTGGTCTCAGTAAATGTGGTTTTGGCTTTATCAGTTTTGCTGCTGGCTTTCTTGGTTGGCGAAACAATGTGATTAGAAACTTCATAAGCTTGGGCTGTGTTGAGAAATAGTTCAGCTGAAGAGAAGTAATGAACATTTTCCATCTCAAGGGTAACATGAATGTGATTTTTGATGTTTGAAACGGCAAAGGCAAGGTGAAAAGAGGGTGATTTGGATTTGTCTGACATGATGAGACGTAAAGAAGGAAGAAATTTTGTTTGGGAGATTGAAAAGATAAGGATGTGATAAAAAGAGGGAAATAAAAAATAGGTTGCAGGCTATGTTTGATTTCGAAATAAAAGGAAGGAATTGTAAGGAGAAGAATGATAGGTAGCATGTTGTTTGATATTATAAGGGAGAAGCAAATAGGGCACAACAATGTTTACTACTCTGATACCATGAAAGATGATGAAGGTAGGCAATTCGTTGTGCCTCGTTTCTCTTCATATATGCAACTTATAGGTTACAAAAGGTAGCGGTACAATGAACCTAGACTAGTCTATATATACAAATCAATTACATATCAATTAGGATCAATCATAACTAGTCTATATATGTACCGATCAATTAAGATCAATCACAAATCAATGAGAGATGCTGAGAATAATGTTATATTCTATCATACATCAGTACACTAATTGTGTCATAGATGTAGTCATTAACATGATTGAATAATACTCCATCCGTTCAACTTTGTTTGGCACACTTTTCACCCAATTTTCTCAAAGCATGCTTAACTACTACTAATTTTTATTATGTTTATTAATGACATGTAAAATTTTGATATTCAGAAAATACATGTTAAGAAGAAACTAACAATACCTCACATGATAATATTACTACTTTTATACTATACAAAATTTATGATCAAACGTGGATTGAGAATGTTGACCGAAAAGTGTGACAAACAAAGATGAATGGAGGGAGTGCATGAGATGCACTACTTTGTTTTTGAAGGTTACATACAAACAAATAAATTACATATAAACATCATACTCTATGAATATGATTAATTTAGGAGACATCATTATTTGAATATGAGGAAACCCTTTCAAACTTTGAAACTTCATCCATTTGAATAGTTGGGGATACCTTCCAAAAACACACAACTGGTGCGCCACCATCGAACCACAACCACTACAATCATACCTTCATGGACCATCTACGGGTTGAGAAATCACAGCAGGGACCACCGATACGGTCCCACAACGTCGGATAATCCCTACCAATAAATTGCTCTAAGATTCACAATTCTTGCTAGATGCGTAATTAGAACCTTGAACCTCTCTATTATAGAGAGGGTAGATTAACCACTGAACCAAAAATCACTTCACATGAGATGCATTACTTGTTAAACGGTTTACGTGACTTTAACTTTGTTGATCACTAATTAATATTTTTGAATGTGATAATAAAGTTTATAATATCTTAAATATGGAATAGAATAGTTATTCCGATTGACATTTATTTAATTATAATATGTAAAGTCCAAATTTATTAATTGGCAATTTGTGAAAATTATGCAAATATGGGAGGTTGTGTTGTAACATCGATTATGGAATGACTTGCAAGATAAAGAAGTTTATTGTGAAATCCGAGAAGTGTATATTTCATCCGAGTTGTATTTGATTGCAGAATAAACCAATTCATATATTTATGAGATTGGATTAGAATTATGGAATTGGATTGATATGGGAATTTCGAGTATTGCTAAGATATGGATGGAATATTCTATTTCCTTATTTTAAGTGATTAGATTTGGTAATTTCTATCTCCAAGAGATTTGATCAGAATATTTTATGGAGAAAGAATTCCATTTGCACAAGAAATCTACTACGTGCGAAGGCTTTATATAGATGGAAATTTTGGCAGAACTACTTGCGAATTTAAGAGAAGAAAATCTGCATTCAGATTTTATATTGAGAGTAGCTGAGAGCTCCTGCTCGTGTTCCAACATGATCAATACTTTGTTGAACTGCGTTCAGAATCGGAAGCCTAAATTCCTCGGGATGAGGAGATCCAGCGTCAACGAGTATTGAGGTCAGAGGGAGTTTGGCTAAGGCGGATCGGTAGAAAGGGGAGCTTGCAAAATCCACTTGTTGTAATTAGAAATGATAAGTATAGTTGTATGGTGTGCATTGTACTATCTTGTTCTGATTATTGGATTTATTGTGAACTGGGCCAGACCCGCAAACGTAGGTGGTTTTCACCGAACTGCGTAATCAAGTCTTGTGTTCGTGTTTTACATTTATTTACATACTTGGTTAGATAATCCATGTTGCAACATAGTTGATATAATTGCTAAATTTAGGTAAAACCAAATTTCATAATAATATAATGCTTGGACTATATGTTAATTTCACTCATGTATTTACTGCTAAACGAACTCCCACTGTCTTGAATATACTCAATTCATCCCACGAAAAATGACATGTTTTCTATTTTCACCCGTCCCAACTAAAATGACATATTTTGAAAATTACCTAAAATGACAAAGAATGTATTGTTAAATTCCCACAATGTTCTCTTTAATTTTAACAGCTTTTAGACTGTACCACTGCTTTCCCAAAATATTCCTATTTTATACCCATATTTATTCATTGCCACATTAGCTTTCCTAAAAAATTGGTCCAAAAGAAAACATCCAATTTTATCTAGGACGGAGATAGTATATGATTAGCGTTTACATTGGTCCAAGTTTCAGCCCAAAGTCGTAATACTTTAGACCTGAACCTAGACCCATTTCTTATGTGTAGATTCATACATGGCCTAATGAATGTAGGAAATTTGAATGTGACCAAACGCGGGCGCGTAGGGTTCTAAACTCATACTCATCCCTAATTGCAGGTTAATGCTCAGTATGAGTTCAATGTATTTTGAGTGTAGAATATTAAGACTCATACATGACCCATAAACCCATTGTGAGTTCAGTGTAAAGAATTGGTCAAGTAGTTAATGTTACCTTAAGGGTTTCAAAGAATGTTGAGAGTGATTAAGGGTATTTCTATTTATCGCCTAGTATTTTACTTATTTAAACCATAATACGTACAAATATAATTTGATATTTCATTTTTATTTGTTCCTTACATTTCTTCCACCACCACATCTGACTGCCAGATTGTGGCACACCACCACTATTAATATGGGTCTATGGATCGAGTCTAGATCTTAATATTTTAGACCTGAACCCAAATCCACCTGATAGGTCTAAATTTTTTGAACTCATACCTATCTCAACGGACTTAGACTCCGTGGGTATGGATCAGATACTAAACCTATGCCCATCCTTAACTGTGGGTGGAAGGTTAAATGTAGTTGGAGATTTAGAGTTGGCTCTAATTTAGTGGTAATCCACTCTCTATATTTGAGAAGTTCTAGATCAGGATGTTTATATCTAATTTGGTTTCTTGTATGTAGGTGAAGAGAACCAAGATATATGTATATACAGTGGCGGAACCAGGAGCTCTGGCAAGGGGTGGCTTAAACGGAGTGTCGGCAAGGGGACGGCGGTCGGCGGGAACGATCGGTCGTTGGTGAGCAGTGGTCGGTGGCGGCGCGACAGCAGCTGGGAAACTAGAGGCTGGACCGTTGCTGGAGCTGGAGACACACACGGTCAAACTCACAAGGCTGTTGTAGTGCTGTGGATATTGGATTGCAATCCCACATTCCCACTCAAACTCACTCATGTACTATTAGGGTTTCCCTAAGATTTGGGCCGATTGGGTTTCAGCCCAATCGGCCCTTATTTT
>JAULKM010160166.1:0-16494 GCA_032355605.1 Rubia tinctorum | reverse complement strand
TCTACTTAGTTGTATTTAGTGAGCATATTGGGCTTAAAAATAGTATCTTTGAGAGGTACGGCGACGACCTCCCATCCAACCTCCCCCATATTTCATCATAATCCCCTGTTATGTTTGTTAAGCCATGATAAGGAAGAGACGGGTCGTAAAATATGGGAGGTGTTGGGTTAGATGAATTACCTTCTTCCATTCTTCTCTTTTTAGTGGCCATAAGAAGAAGGTGAGGTGGGTTAAAATATATATATATATATATATATATATATATATATATTGTGGGGCTTACTTGCGTGCGGGGAATGATCCTGTGCGCTTGGCCTGCTCGCATCAAACCTCGGCCGATTCGGCCTTCAGATAAAAAATCAGTGGCTCGCGAGGCCGTGCACTGAAGCTCCCCCGCGAACCATTTTTCACCCGAAATCACGATTCTTTCCCTTCATTCTTCCTCATTTCATTTTTGTTTCCTGAAAAATTCAAAACAAACACCAAAACATAATATTGCTCTTAAATAACGAAAATAAAGCGAGTAAATATGATCAAAACCAAGTTTATTTAATGTCGCCTACATGACTTATTAACAAATAATATAATAAATTTCCCTCAATGGAATGTCACAAGTGGCACCCGGATAATCAAAACCAAGTTTGTTTAACGCCATCAGCATGACTTACCCCCCTTCTTAGGCTCACTCACAACTAGGATCAATGAGATCAACATTCTCTCCTTGTTCCTACACAAAACCCTCGTAGTAAGGTTTCAAACGTTGTCCGTTGACCTTGAAGGAATTGGACTTTGCTTGGTCAAATATTTCCACTGCACCATGTGGGAATACCTTCACCATTTCAAAAGGGTCAGTCCATCACGACCTCAATTTACCGAGAAATAGGCGAAGTCGAGATTGAAATAGGAGGACCTTTTGACCAATGTCAAACTCCTTCCAAATGGTCATCTTGGCATTCCAAGCCTTTGTCTTCTCCTTGTAGATTTCAGCAATCTCATAGGATTCACTTCGTATCTCCTCCAATTCTTACAATTGTAGCTTCCTATGCAAACCGGCCTCATCTATATCAAGGTTGAAGTTCTTAACCGCCCAATAAGCCTTGTGGTCTATTTCCACCGGTAAATGGCATGCTTCCCAAAGATGAACCGATATGGTGACATACCGATTGGTGTCTTACAAGCCGTCATATATGCCCACAATGCATCATTTAACCAAGAACTCAATCCTTCCGGTTAAGGCTAACCATTTTTTGAAGGATGGACTTGATTTCCCAATTGAAAACTTTGGCTTGGTCATTGGTTTGCGAGTGATAAGCGGTGGATGTCTTGTGTGTGATGCTATACTTCTTCAAAAGTGCCTCTATTATCCGAATGCAAAAATGGGTGCCAAAGTTACTAATCAAGGCTCGAGAGACCCCAAACAAAAAGAAGATGTTATCTTTCAAGAAATATGCAACTACTTTGGAATCATCAGTTCTAGTGGGTTTTGGTTCAACCCACTTGGACACATAATCAAAGGAAATAAGTATATATGTAAAGCCACAAGAATTAGGAAAATGTCTCAAAATATCAATGCCCCAAACATCAAATATTTCCCAATACAAAGTAGGCTTTTGAGGTATTTCATTCCTAGAAGAGATATCTCCGATCCTTTGACATTCATCACAAGATTTGCAAAAAGTGTATGCATTTTATTCAATGTAGGCCATTAAAAACCACTTTCTAGGACTTTCCTAGTGGTCCTTTTTGCTCCAAAATGACCGCCACATGCATAAGAATGACAAAAGGCAAGAACTGAATGTACTTCATTATCGGGGACACATTTCCTAACAACTTAATATACACAATGTTTCCACAAAAAGGGATCATCCCACACATAATATTTAGCATCACTTCTTTGCTTATCTTTTTGAGCCTTTGTAAAATGGGGAGGAAATTTACCAGAGACAAGGAAATTCACAATGTTGCCATACCACGGTTGGAGGTTCCTAATTGCAAACAATTGTTCATCGAGGAAATCATCCCTTCTTTGCTCCGTCATTAGTGACTTTACCTCAACTTCTTGGCATAGAACCAACTGGCTCAAGTGATCGGCTACAAGGTTCTCCATGTCTTTCTTGTCTCGTACCTCCAAGTCAAACTCGCTAAAAAGCAAGATCCATCCCATCAATCTCGGATTGGCCTCTTTCTTCGTCATCAAGTGACAAAGCGCTGCATGGTCAGTGTATACAATAACTTTGGTACCAAGCAAATAAGATCCAAATTTTTCTGAAGAAAATACCACCACTACAAACTCTTTTTCCGTGGTGGAGTAGTTCCTTTGGGCCTTATTGGGAGTTATGGATGCATAGTAAATGGTGTGAGGTATTCTCCCCACTCTTTAACTAAGCACCACTCCGATGGCGTAATCACTTACATCACACATGATCTCAAAAGGCAAGGACCAATCAAGGGGTTGAATGATAGGGGCCGAAGTCAACATTTCCTTCAATAAATTGAAAATCCCTTTACAACCCTCGTCCACCATAAATTCCACCTCCTTTTGCAACAACATGCACAAGGGGGTGTAATTTATTAAAAATCCTTAATGAAACGGTGGTAGAATCATACACGACCAATAAAAGAGCACACTTCATGCACATTAGTAGGATAAGGCAAAGTTTGAATTGTGCCTATCTTTGACATGTCTACCTCAATACCCTTAGAGGAGACAATGTGGCCTAAGATAATGCCTTGCTCTACCATAAAATGACATTTCTCAGAATTTAGCACAAGATTAGTATCAATTCAATGCATAATAACTTGTGCTAAATTTTCTAAACAATTTTCAAAAGAATTACCATGAACGGTAAAATCATTCATTAATACTTCAACAAAATTTTCAAACAATTCCAAGAAAATGCTTACCATACTCCTTTGGAAAGTAGCAGGGGAATTACATAGCCCGAAAGGTATACGCCGGTAAGAAAACGTACTGAAGGGGCACGTGAAGGTGGTTTTCTCTTGGTCTTCCGGAGCTATGGCCACTTGAAAATAACTCGAGTACCCATCTAAGAAGAAATAGTATGGATGACTCGTGAGCCTCTTGAGCATTTGATCAATGAATGGTAAAGGGAAATGATCCTTTTGGGTTACCATATTTAGCCTATGGTAGTCAATGCAAACTCGCCACCCATGTTGGACACGAGTGGGTACCATTTCACCTTTGTCATTCTCAACTATCGTCACCCCACTCTTTTTTGACACCACTTGAGTTAGGCTCACCCATTTACTATCCAAGATCGGATAAATCATCCCCGCTTAAAGCAATTTGAGGATCATCATCTTCATAATCTCCATCATAGATGGATTCAAGCGATGTTGGGGTTGTCGCACGGGTTTTTATCATCTTCTAACAAGATTCGAGACGTAAAAGTGGATGGAATTATGCCATTGATGTCAGAAATAGTCCATCCAATTGCTTCCTTATTTTCCTGGAACACCACCATTATCTTATCTTCTTGCTCGTTGGTGAGCTTACTTGAAATGATGACCGGTAGTCTCTCTCCTTCCCCAAGAAATGCATATTGGGGGTCACTTGGCAAAGGTTTTAGCTCAATCACCGGGGCTTTCACATGTGATGGGAGGAATTCCAATTTCTTTAGCTCCTATAGGAGTAGAAGAAGAGGGCTAGATCTCATGTTCTCAAGAACATTCAAGTCCTCAAAGATTTCTTTCAAGTTAGTGCTCATAGAATATACATTGTATGCATCATTACTATCACATTCCAAAGAAACTAACAAGGAATCATCAGCATTTAATTCAAAAACATCTTACACAATAACTTCAACAACATCTATAGCTTGGCAAGCATATTCTTCACTAGGATACTTCATAGAGTCATTTATGTTGAACTCTACTTTAATCCCATCAAATTCCATTGTGAGCGTACCATTGTGCATATTAATCATCATCCTTGAAGTCTCCAAAAATGGTCCTCCCAACAAAATTGGGGTGGCATGTTTATCATGCTCCATGTCAAGGACATACAAATATCTGGCGAATATTAAGGAATCCACCTTAACCAAGACATCCTCGATAATACCCTTAGGGTATGCACTAGAACGATCGGCTAGTTTGATTACCACCTCGATTTTATGCAAAGTACCCAAATTGAGGCTTTCAGAAAAGAGTAGGGAATCACATTTATTGATGCACCTAAATAAAGCATGGATTTTTCAAAGTGTGTATTTACTATCATGAAAGGGATTGTGAACATGTTGGGATTGCTACACTTAGGGGTAACTCTTTTTGACACAAAACGGAAACATGCTCATTTTTTCCATCATTTTGCTTATTTTTAGCTCTTCATTTTCTTGCCTTCTTGTGAGGAGAGGATGAAGGCTCGGGAATGGATATTGATTTCTCAATGATGATCTCCTCTTCCTTCCCCTCACCCTTCCTCACTTTGTCATTGGCCAATTTCTCAGCCTCTTCCCCCACTTCCTTCTCGAACACCTTAACCATGGTGGGCTCATTTTCAACAATTTCACCATCCCGGGAAGTGCCAACCTCCTTACCACTTCTTAAATTGATAGCACTTGAATTTTATCGAGGGTTAAGCTCCGGTTGAGAAGGAAGTTTTTCCGAATCTCTCGCCTCCCTTTGACTCAAGATTTGAGCCATTTGGCTCATTTGAGTCTCTAGATTTTTTATGCTAGTGTCGGTCTTCTCTTGATCTTTCTCGGCCTTGTCTGCACATATGGTCAATTTCCCAATAGCTTGCATGATTTCCTCCTTTGACATCCCTGGGCTTTCACATTGATTGTGGGGCTTATCTTCAAGCCTTTGGATTGCAGTTGAGGAGGTAAATATTTTTTTTGAGGGGGCGATAAGGTTGGGAACTTTGACACCCTTATGCATTTCCATACCGGAAGTTTGGGTGAACTTGTTTGGCCGTATTGTAAGGCCGATTTTGGTAGCTTCCTTTGTAGCCTTGATTTCCTTGATACCCTTAATTTTGGTATCCTTGACATCCTTGATATCCCATAGCACTCACTTCCTCCACATAGTTATCTTGAAAAGTAGGACAAGTATCCGTAGGTGTGACGAAGAACAAATCTCACAAGATTTCACATGTAGTTTTGCCCCGAATTGTGTCATCAAAGCCTTGACCATAGAAGTGATAGTTGACACTTGGTCTTCAAGTTTCCGATTGTTGGAAGGAGCACTTGTGTTAGGATTTTGTCTCCTAAAATCAGCCCTTAAGCTATAATTCCTCAACTCTTCGGCTAACTCCTCCAAGAGTTCCACAGTTTGTCTCGAATTCTTGTTCCCAAGAGAATCACCACTAGCTCCCTACACTAGCCTTTGATCTTCATCAAGGAGACCATTGTAGAAATAATAGACCAAATTTCCCTCCGAAAATCCATGGTAAGGACAACTTGAGAGAAGCCTTTTGAACCTCTCCCAGTAGTTATAGAGTGACACTTCGTGCCATTGGAGAATATTTCTTATGTCCTTCTTCAAGGTGGAGGACTTCGAGGTCGGGAAGTACTTGGCAAGAGACTGCCTCTTCAATTCAATCCAAGAGATGATACTCCAATATGGAAGGTAGTGGAGCTAATCCCTTGCAGTATATCATATTGAAAATGGGAGAGCTTTCAATTTGTAGAGGTCACCATCCACCCCTTCAGGAATCATCCCACAACAAACCATATGAAAGTCAGAGAGATGTTTGTTGGGATCCTCCCATAGACTACCAAGAAATGTAGGTAGCAAGTTTATCAATCCAAATTTTAAGCTCAAAATGGCCGGTAGCTCCAACCCCTGCAAAAGTGATGAACATCGATTGTTGCTCAAGATTGGGAGCCATAATCTCCCTCAATGGAATTTGCGTCAACGGGACATCTCCACCTTGAAGATAAGGGTGTTAAGGTCCTCCACTAAGGTTCCCACCTTCATGTTCCTCTTAATGATCCATAGAGGTAGAATGTTCCACAAAATTGTCACTAAGAGGGGTGTTGTTCACACTTTCCAAAGAGAGCCTCCTAGCCCTTTTCAAATTTAACTCAAAATTGGGGTCGTAATGTAGGGGTTCTTGTGAAGATGATCGAGTATGAAGCATACATCAAGAACTCAAAAATATGTCTCTAGTTCAACCTAAGATCAAATAAAAACCAAATAAAACAAACTAACAAATATTCAAAACTTGAACAAATTCACATATAATATGCCCAAACTGTCGCCCCTTCCTCAGCAGCGGCCAAATTATTTGGGAGGTCGTCGCCGTACCTCTCAATACAATTTATAAGAAATGCTTCCTAACTACAACTAAGTAGATAATGGCAATTTGGGGTCGTCCACGAAGAAGAGAGATTTTCCTAAGGGTTTACACATATAAGGGTAAATACTTCACTAGGTATAGAGATACATATATATATATAAGCATGTAAAGAGGGGGGGTTTTGGTTTGGGTTTTTCTAATTTATTAATTTAAATACAAGTTAACTAGCAAGAAATGTAAATCTACTAAATATGCAACAATCTACTGATAAGAGATTAAACACAAGTCACGGGACCTTGGGCCGAATTGATTTCCATTTTCAAGCCTCTTATCTATCCTTGAACATATAACCTATTCAATACTTTCACTACTTGTTGTGAAGATAAATCTTTTATCCTTCTTTGATAGTGGTTTACAAGAGTGAATTCGACCTATCTTGCTAAACCTCACTAATGACTCCTTCAGTCGATCAACGCCTAAAAGTATCCCATTAATGGAATAACGTATGAAGAATCAACAAGATTGGTAACACTTATAAACACTACATCATGTCTAAGCATTGAACCAATTCATACATTTACACAAGATTAGTCAAGAACGTTCATAAACTTATCCTATTTTCTACACAAAACAAACATGACAAATAATTCAACATTATCACATTCATCTAGAATTTATAAAATCATCAACCATATTAGAATCTCTAATTCATGCTCTTAGATTCCATATCAAAAGAGGGGAAAACTAGCTAATTTCTCCCAATCCTAACAAGCAATTATACAAGAAATTCATATACTCAAACTTCTAACACCATTTATGTATTCAACAACCAACAATTAAAGAACAAGAAATGCACAATAGCAAAACATTAAATAGCTCATATATATTTCTCAAGACGTGGGCTTGGAAACATTAGTCAATTTCTCCCAAGACTAAGTTTAGCTAATAAAAATCATAGTAACATTCATGGACAAATTCATAGATAAAGAAAGAGAGAAAAGATAAAGAATAAGAGGAACCAATGGTTTTTTGGAGAGATTTTTCAGCCAAGAGGAAGTTGGGAATGAAGATAAGATAATGGATATTTATAGTACAAGTTGTGGTCAAGAATAAGCCAAAATGAGAGCACGGCACGCGGGCTGAAGCTCCCAATCGGGGGCGTACCAAGCCCAACCCCCCCCCCTCAATGCACGGCCACGCGAGTTTAGGGGCTGCCCGCTTGTTTCAGCTTGGAAATATAAATCCCCCTTGTGCTTTGGGCACGTGGGTGCACGGTTGAGCACCCTGGTCGAACGCTCATTCTTCTTCACCCAACCGATCGGCTAGCTTGTCTTCATGTCAGTCGGCTGGCCTGTCTTTCCGTCGGTCGGCTGGCCTTCTTTCTTTAAATTTGGACTTTTCATCTACCAGATTGTATTGGCCTTCACTTCTAAACTCTTTTTTCCCTTTTGAATCTTCATTCTTGAATATTCCATTATGAACATGATCATAAAACACCTTCCAAAAACACCTTAAACTAGAGACTTAAGATATAACTCCTAAATCATCATCCTAACCTTCTTACCAACAAAGCTTCCATTATCCTTACATAAAATTCTAATCTATTACAAATGTGAGTTTCAAATGTGCTAAAAATATTACATGAGCACATCACTCATAAGGACACAATTCCATTAGATTCTAAGTAGGTTACAAAACGAAGGATTTAGACTTGAAAACCGAAATGGTCATCTAAACCCCTTATAATGTAAACCTACATAAATCTAGAAATTTTCCAACAAAAATATAACAAAATATATGTTAAAGTTTTAGAAAAATACATGCATTTAACGCCTCATAACACACCGTAGTCTACTTTCATGTTGGTGCAATTATTGATACACCCCGGGGAAGGAATAGTATATTTGTTGGGGGTAACGATAGTTCAGATGCGTGTGGGTGTGTGCACGTGGGTTACCAAGTCAATGTTATGATCGACCATACACTAGTAAGCCAGAGAGTTGGTCCAAATGGTTACGGGTAGAGATAGCTAGAGTAGTGAACTAGGGTTAACTTTGCACCCTAGAGCCATCGATAAGGTGCTTCACCCCCTTTGCATTTTAGGCCTAAGGAGAAGTATTCTAGGTTTAGTGCTTGAGGCGTAATAGCACGGGGGAGATTCAAATCTGCATAGCAGGCAGGGCCATTGTTGCACTCCCCTAATTATGGAGGCATTGCCGATGGAAGATTACACGCGCACCCTACGTGAGAGGTATGGGAAGTGTTGACCATCAACCACACCATGTGTCACAAACAATAAAATGGGTTTATAGTTCTTGTATTTGATGGAATTAAGGATCAAAACAACATTAATCATGTTACACAAATACTCCCGTTTAGGCCTCACTCTAGCCCAAACAATACAACCCAAAACAAATCATAATCAGCCCAAAAAACAAACAGCATGTTCCTTATACAAATTTGTTTTCTACTACTTCCTCCAATTCTTCTTTCCATTCTGTAGATCTTTTCCAGCTGCATTCCTCCTCCACCTATATAGCAATTGTTTCAGCCTTCAATTCCTTCTTTTTGAAGATTCTCTTGTGTCTTTCATTCCATACCCTATACATTGTTGTTGTCATGAGCATCATCTTCCAAACTTACTTCCTTCTTGCTTCCATCAGCAACATTTTCTTCAAACTCCTAATGTCCCCAATTTCCTTTACTTTCTTTTACTCCATATCTTCCTTATATATGAGCATTTAGAAAACAAATGGCCTGCACTTTTATTTTTCTCATTGCATAAACAGCATATTTTCTGGTTCCCCAAAACTCCATGGCTTATCAGCCTATCAACAGTAGGCAGAAAACCTTTCACCAACATCCACATGAAAAATATATATTTTGGAAGAATTTTTTTGTACCAAACAACTTTAGCATATGCATACTTCTTGTTGCATCCCTTAAAGATATCTTAAATCTTTTTTACCTTTAATTTCCACTTGCCATCAATCCAACTCAACAACTCCTTCATATATCTGTCTTTTAGTTTGCAGATATTCTTCCATGACTAACTACTTACTTTTGTAGTTCTGTAATCCTCCAGCTTTGTCTTATTCAAATAATAGGCTTACAACCATTTCACTCAAAGTATATCTTTTTTGAGATTATATCCCAAACCTGTTTGCTGATAGAAGCCCTGTTCCAGATAGAAACCCTGTTCCAGATAGTTCGATCCCTCAGCCCCATTCCACCTGAGCTCTTGCTCCTACATAATGAAGTCCATGCAGCTGGATTATAACCTATGAGCCCTTTCTCTCTTACCCATAAGAATTTTCCTCATACATTTACAATTCTCTCATGCACACTTTCAGGTATGCTCATGATACTAGCCCAGTACCCTGCAATACTTAACAACACATAATTGAGCAACTCCACTTTTCCTGCATATGAAAGCCTTTCTGAATTCCACCCTTTTAGCCTCTTTCTTATCTTATCTATCAATTTATCACAGTCATCCTTGTTCCACCTATCTTGAGACAGAGTCATGCCCAAATACTGCACTGGGAACTCCCCTATTTGAACATTCAGCAACTCAGCCAATATAACTTTTTCACCTTCTGCCATATTGGAAAAAAATATTTGACTAATGTTCCCTAATAGCAAGTTCTGATACTTCCATGACTCTTGCAAGCATTTCTTCACACCCTTCACATATCTACTATTTACAATGCCAAATATAAGTAGATCATCAGCAAATAATAAAGAGTGTATACCAACCTACTGCATCTTTGGTGGTAGTCCATGCATTTTTTTTCATACTCATTTTCAGTAATCTAGATAGATACTCCATGCTTAGAACAAATAATAGGGAAGATAGTGGATCTCCTTGCTTCACCCCTCTCTTCCCCTCAAATGTTTCAAACAATCTCTCATTCACAGAAATATAAAACTAAGATTGCATAGTACTTCTCCTTATCCAGTCGAACATTTGATCAGGAAACTTCAAAGTTTTCATCAATTCAATCAGGAAAATCCAATTCACACAATCAAAAGCCTTACTAATATCTACCTTCACTACACAACTAGGCTTCATTGTTTCAATACTCTATTGGTGCAATAGTTCCTAGGTAAGACAGATGGTATGTCCCACATGTCTACCCCTAACAAATACACTCTGATTAGGGCTTATCCGATCAGGTAGTTTATCACACAGTCTATTACAAATAATTTTAGTAATTGCTTTGTAAACAACTAAGAAATAAGAGATTGGCCTGTATTTGGAGGCTACTTGTGGATTAGTCACCTTAGGCAGTAAAGTAAGTACTGCTTTGTTCAGCTCCTCGGGAATTTTCTCCCCTGAAAAAAAGTTTTGCACTGCCTTTGTCAAACTTCCTCCTCTGACCTCCCAAGTTTTTTTTTTAAATGGCTTGTGAAACCATCCACCTATGGGATTTTGTTTGCACACTCCTTAGTAACAATTTAACTTCTTCTTATATCACCGGTTCCCCTAGTTCAGCCTGTTGTTTGACTGTCACAACACCCCTCATATAAGTCAGGCTGCAGCTCACCTTCTCTATTTTTTTGTGATCCCCAAATGCTTCCTGAAATCAACACATGGTTTTCTATTTTCTCCTGAACTGAGATGATTTCCCCATTTACCTGCATAGTCACCAAATTGTTTCTATATTGCATGTTCTTCATTGCAGCATAGAACATCTTTGTTGGTCTGTCCCCCTCTTTCAACCATTGTATTTTAGTCCTTTGCTGCAAGAACTAGTACTCTGCTTCTTCAAGTTTTTCCACCACCCTTATAGCTTCAGTTTCAATTTTCTGCAAGGTCAAATCCCTCAGGTTTCCCATCCATTTCCTCTTATGCTTTTATCCATTTCTCCTTTGCTGCTATCACCCTTTTCTCAATCTCTGAGAATTCCCTTCTATCCAGCTTTTGTAAGGGATTCTTTAATAGTTTAAACCTGTCCTCTGAATCCTGCAATGTTCCACATGTTTAAACTCCCAAATTATTTTCATAATTTCATTGAAATTAGGTGAGAGCTCCCACGTATTGAAGTATTTAAATCCCCTTTGCTCCATTTTCTCCTTATCCTGCCAATTCTGAATCAGTGGGAAATGATCAGAGACTAATTCAGTCTTTACTTCATAGTATGCTCTGTTCACTTCATTTATCCAAGTCAGGTTTACCACCCCTCTGTTCATCTTACCGAATATTCTTTCTTCTTATCCCTCCTGTTACTCAAAGTGAATTTTTGCCCCATAGTTTTGATTTCTACTAGAAAGCAACGATTCATTGTCTCCTGAAATTCCTCCACTTCAATTTTTACACATCATTATCACCTTTTATGTCACTCAGTTCTAATGGGGAATTAAAATCTCCCTTTATCAACCAAGGTTTATCACCCCTAGGTCCCATACTTTTTTAAGAACTCCCATAAAGGCTTCCTCCTATCTATGGTATTATATCTATAAACCACAGTTAAGTAAATCCCCAGGTTTCTCTCTTTAAAGTTTAGCTTCTTATCTATCCCCTATTCCCTCATATTCATTACATCTATTTCAATGAAATCCCTTCTCTATCCCACCCATATTCTTCCTTATTTTACTATAACACCTTTAGTTATGAGTTCCTAACCCATCCCTGTCTTGTTCCATATATTATTTTATTTTTCTGCTTTGATATTTGTTTCTAAAATCCCCAAACAGCCAATATTATTTTCCAGATACAACTTCCCTATTTTTTTGTGTTTTTCTCCATTATTCAAGACACGAATGTTCCAACAAACTATTCTACCTTTCAACATTTAGAATCAGGTGGATCTGTGAGCAGGGTATAGGTTGTACCTGATGATGCTGATTTCAACACTTCTGCTTCTAATACTGCCTGAACCATCTTCTCTTTTCCTTTTGCAACTTAATCAGTAATGACTTTTCCCATTTGAACCATCCTTCTTCTCACTTGTGGTTCCCCAGTTACATTCTCTTTTCCTTTAATCTTTACCTCCTTTACTAGGATGAAGACTTGTGTAACATTTTTCCTCTCTTTTTTCCTACAGTTATCACCCTGGTATCCAAACATTTCACATATATTGCATTTGACAGGCTTCCATTCATAACACACCTCCTGGCTGAAAATTACCTTTTTCTCATTTAGGTACAACACCTTCTCAGGAAGGGATTCACTGATTGTTTCCTCCATTTTCACTTTTGCAAATGATAACTTCTCCTTCTCCTTTGTTAATCTGTCCAAGAAAATTGGTCTACCCAATGGGCTCATGATCTTACTTATAATTTTTGGTTCCCAGTAAGGTGGAGGCAAATTCGGTAATTGAACCGAGACTAGGACTGATCTGGTTCATCCATCTCACCATTTTTATCCCAATTGTTGACAATTACAGGTTTGTTATCAAAGAATATCACTCCTCTTTCAATCACTTCATCCCTGACACTCCTGTTTTGAAATCTCACAGTAAAGACACCAGAGTTCAATAACCATACCTGCATCAGTTTATTCCCCATATCCTGTGAAAGTAACCTTCCATTGCTCTAAATGGAGGATTGGCTTCAAGGATTTTGCACATCGCGGTATCTTCCCACTATTTTGAGCTTTCTAATACATCTTCTTTTGTAATCACCCCAGCATCATCCATTCTACTTCTATTGGCTTGAAATACTTTATCTCGTCATTTTAACAGACAACTAAACTCCATGATTTCTTCTTCTTCTAATTTTTTACCCCGCGTTAGCCTCCTACTAATCTTCTCCAGCTTTCCCATATCAGATTCACCTTCTACTTCTTGTTTCTCGTTACATGTTTCCTTCACATGTGTTTTTTGGCTAACACCATTGCTTTCTCCAACCTCCAGTACTCCCTTCAATCCCACAATATTAGCTTTTGCTCCCAATTTCTCTCCTCTGCTGACCAAACTAGCATCATCGTTGATCTGAGATGCTTTTGTCTTCGGTGCCTTCCACCAATTTACGTTGCCTGATCTACCCATGGGGTGGCCGATCCAATAGGGGATTACCATATCGAGCTGAAGATATTTTTGTGGTAAAACATATAGTTGCCATTTTTTTCTCACGCAGTACTAGAGAGAATAAGGATAATATTGCGGCAAGTGTACTTATGCTTTAATGATATGATTTCATTGATTGTGGTGATTTAAGAAGAATGATTTTTGATTGCGTGATCTTTTTGATGGGATGCTATGATTTTCTATGAGTTTTTTGTTTTGGGATAATGATGCTTGATTGAATAACCTTCATGTTGAGATAGCATGATTTGGAGTGTCTTGGCTATTTATAAAGAAGCATTCTTCTTGAATGATACTTGATGCATACCTTTGAATATTCTTGCATTACCACCTTTTTCTTATTTTGATAGGATGGATTCAAAAATTAATACGTCGAAAAAAGGAACAACTTCCCCAGGTGACAAATGGAAGAAGCTAGCCAAGGTTGGGAGATGAGAGCCGGTGACTTCCCTTCCTCATAATCCTACTTGTATTGTTGTAGGGTTCATGGGTTGACCAACATTTTTGGGAGTGCAACCCGGAAGTGGAATTACTTGAGATGCATATTGGAGACAAAGTTTACTTGCAAGGAGACCTTTGGAGCTCTTGGTCTACTCGAGCCCGTCACGTATTTGTTAAGTCGAATAGGGCTAGAGGGTTTCTTAGATAAGCATTCTAAGATTTACATATGGTAGACTTTGGAGTTTTTGAAAACCATGGAGCAAGCAAAAGACAATGAGGGGAGGAGAATCATCCATTTCCACTTAGATGATAAGGAGTACACTATGTCGCATCAGGACATTGCCCAAACATTCGGGTGGAAGTACATGAAGGAGATTTTGAGGACACATCGACAAGGCCTTCAATTTTCATTGAGAAATTTTTTGAGAATTCTTTCGGGCATGGAGAGGAAGCGTCTTTGCAAGAGCACCGTGATTGTCCATCCAGCGTTACGATATATCCATAGAGAGCTTTCATGTCCAAGTCATTTGGGCAGTGACTCCGGAGTGGAATTTTTAACCCAACATGGTGGTGGCCTTCATGGAGGAATGTATTTCCATAGGAAACAAGAAAGGTGGAAAATATCTATGGGTGGCATGGTCGGACTCTTAGCCCAACACTTGAACCATTCGGTTCCTTCTCCATTTGCATTGGCGAATTTAGGTCATTCGAGGACAAGGTACACTATAGATAAGCTGGTGAGGGCTTCAATGGTAGCTACCACAACCTCGGAGGATCTATTTGTGTGGTTGTACCGTGGCTCTACAGTCTACAATTTCTTAATCCTTCATCGGTCGGAGCGCACCGCTATCAACCAAGATACTATATTGGAGGATTTGTTCCTAGCACCCGATTCGTGGTTTGAGAAGGACTTCTACAAATTCTTATCAAACCCAAACATAGAAATTGAGGAGGAAGATGGTGAGACTGCATCTAGGGAACCACGTAGTCGCACTCACCTACCTGTAAACATCCTCGACCAATTCTGCATTTTTGGGGAACAACTTACGAGTTCTACCCAACTTGTGCAAGAGATTGGTAATGTGGTAGGCTGAATGAGTATAAAATTGGAGGAGTTTGGGACTAGGCTAGACTCTATGGAGGGTACCATGCATGTTTGGGGGTAGGTCCGCCAAATGGGTGAATTGGAAAAACCCATTATCCAAACCCAATAAACCCATTATCCAATAGGTTATTATCTATTTAACCCATTTATTAATGGGTCTTAATGGGTTGGATCATAATGGGTTGGGTCATTAAATGGATAACCTATGGATAACCAATTTAATATCTCATATGACTCAATGGGTTAAAAATATATTATCCAATAAGTCATTATCCAATGGGTCATTATGTAATTAACCAAATAAGTTATCATTCAATATTTTCTTCCTCTATTATTCTTTCCCTGCCTCGAGTTAGTCGATTTTGGTTTCAACCTTGAGTTACTAGAGACGAGTTATAGTTAGGGTTAGTCATATTTAGAACTTTTGATGTGAGCTATCGGGCCGAGTTGTCGAGTCGGACCGAGATTTAAAAAACCCTTAGTTTCAGTTCAACTCGTTAAAAATATCTCGAGCTCGGCTCAAGTTCGATCGTATCTCTCAAATCTAGATTTGAAGTCGGACTCGAGTAAAACTAATTTGACTCAAGTTCATATTCGAGTTCGATCTTTGATCAAGCTCATACAATATTCGAGCTTTGATCAAGCTCATACGTACAACATTCGAGCTCGTACAATATTCGAGCTCGTACAACATTCGAGCTTGAGATCGAGCTCGTGCAACATTCGAGCTTGATATCAAGCTCGTACAACATTCGAGCTCGTACAACATTCGAGCTAGTACAGTATTCAAGCTCGTACAGCATTCGAGCTCGTACAACATTCGAGCTCATACAGTATTCGAGCTCGTACAACATTCGAGTCGTACAGTATTCGAGCTTTGATCGAGCTCATACAACATTTGATCTTGAGATCGAGCTCGTACAGCATTCGATCTCGTACAACATTCGAACTCGTACAATATTCGAGCTTTGATCGAGCTCGTACAGCATTTGAGCTTTGATCGAGGTCGTACAGCATTCGAGCTCGAGCTCGTACAACATTCAAGCTTGAGATCGAGCTCGTACAACATTCGAGCTTGAGATCGAGCTCGTACAGCATTCAAGCTCATACAGTATTCGAGCTCGAGCTCGAGCTTGAACCCAACTATAATATTGTTCGTTAATCTCGTCGAGTTTATAGAACCAACATATTACATATATTTAATTTTTATTAAATATAATATAATATAATATATATAATATAATATATTTATTCATGGCTCGATTTTGAGCTCGAACTAATTTAATTTCGCTCGAGCTCGAGATGAGTCATGATTTTACAGGTTCAATCGATTCGAACCGAGTTCAAAATATTTTAAACGATTAGAATTCGAACAAACTCGTTTACGGTCGTAGGAATATCATGAAGTTTGGAAAATGTAACTATAAAAATATTGAAAAAAGAGTAAAAAATTATTCACGTTTGAGTGGAGTCTATTACACTAAATAATATATTTATCAAAAGATGAGAAGTGATCGGAATTAGTAGAACTTGTGTGTCTATGTGCCTTTGGAATCCAAAGCACAACCCCAACGACCATGTTAATTACCATAATTTAAACTATTGTTTGACTAAATCACTCATTAATTGTCTTCTTTAATCCCATGGACCCTGTC
>JAULKM010160155.1:0-16495 GCA_032355605.1 Rubia tinctorum | reverse complement strand
GAAGGCCTCACAAGCGTTGCGGGGGGGGGGTTCGGTTTGAGATAGCACTGTCGGAAACAATATGTTTTCCGGAATTGTTTTTTAGAATTTCCTATACAAGTTTCAACTTGAGTTTCTTTGCATTTCGGCAGACATGTCCTTGTTTGTTTTTTCTGGAGGTACTACTTTGCTTTATCTCTTGATTTATGTGGATGCTATTATCCTTACAGGAAACAACTCTTTGTCTATTCATCAGTTTATTGCTCGAACTGATAAAGAGTTTTCCATTAAGAACTTGGGATCTTTACACTATTTTCTTGGTTTGGAGGTTGAGTCTAGTTCCTTCGGTTTGTTCTTGGGCCAGGACAAATATGCTCGTGACATTCTTCGTAGAACAGGGATGACTAATATTGTTTCCATCTCCAAGCCATTTCTTCTGCAGTCTCAGCTTCATAGTAGTACCAGATGGGAAGTTTGCCAATTCTACTCTTTATCGGTCATTGGTTGGTGCTCTGCAGTATCTCACCATTACTCGTCCAAATCTAGCCTTTGCAATAAATTTAGTTAGTCAGTACCTTCAGGATTCCATGGATAATCACTTTGCTGCAGTTACTCGTATTCTCCGCTATATCTGTGAGACTATGCACTTTGGTTTGTTCTTTCGCCCAACTCGTTCTTCCAAGGTGTTGGGCTATTCATATGGAGATTGGGCTCGTTATCTCAAGAATCTCCGTTCTACATTTAGGTATGTTGTATTTCTGGGTGGCAACCTAGTTTCTTGGAGTGCTAATAAGCAGCCCATGATTTCTCGCTCCAGTTTCCCACCTATTGCGTAATCTTTGACTCTCTCTCTCTCTCTCTCTCTCTCCGGTCCTCAGCTTCTGCTTTGTGATAACAATAGTGCCATCTTTATGGCTCAAAACCCTATTGAGCACAAGCGGGAGGAACACTTTAACATTGATTATCACTTTATTCGTGAGCTGGTTTCTTCAGACAAGATTCGTATTCACCATGTTCCTAAGTCCCTTCAGCTTGCAGACCTCATAAAAAAAGGATTGTCTCGTCCTTTGTTTAAGTTTTTCAGGTCCAAGGTTTAAGTCTTTGAGCATATGACGCTTCACTTTAATGTGTGGGAAGAGGGTGTTAATATAGACGAGATCAGTGATTGAGATTTGATTGAGATATGATATAATCTTTCCTTTCAAACTCATTCTTTTAATCTATATAAACTGTATTGATCATCATAATAAAATATCCAAACATTCAGTCATTACAATAATGCTAACGGAAAGTTTTATCGGAAGTATTTGAAATGAAAAATACAACAATAAATATTAATTTTTGAATAAAAATTAAAGACAATTTTTTGGAAAGAGGAGGTTTATTTAGAATAATATAAAATTGGGGATTTATACTCTACTATAATTTCAAGTGAAAATTTTGAGTTTTGGTTGCAAACATTACCTAAATAGAGTAAAACATACAAATCAAGTAAGCATGTGAATTTATCCAAATAACTTACCATCCAAAGTTGACCCGAATTTTAATTGTTTTAACTCGCTGATTTTTCATCCTTTTATGATAAAGTTGAACTTTAATCCCTGGCATTTCCATAATCGTCTTTCAGACGCACTAAAATCAAATACGTATTTCAAACCAGACTTTTTCATAATATAAGTACTCTATTTATAATTTTATTCTAGAAGGACTACTCTGGAGACTAGAAAGAAAGATAATTAATTGCAATTCGTTTTCTTGTGTGTACAACTAAATTACTCGCCGGCATTACTATACTAGGTTTAAATAATGATCATTTAAGTTTTTAAATGGACTTGGTCCCATATTATTATTGAGGTAACATCTCCTGGCATAAACCTGAAAAATTCAGTTTCATGATTTTACGTTAACACTAGTTTTGAAGCATGTAAAGCGTCAGATTTTTTATAAATAAAAAAAAACACGTAAACGGTCAAAGATATGACTTTGAAGTTTCAATGTAGATGCTTCGTCTTAACAGTAAGGTTAAATTTCTCGAATGATAAGTATTAAATACATTTCAAAAGTATGACTTGCAAGATCATAAAATATGTAATTTCGACTATTAATATCCCAACATCAAGTATGGAAAAAACTTCCTCGATACGTTCACTTCATTTATATATGAAAAACGTATAATTTTCAGAAGAAGAAAAATGAAAAACGTATATAGTGCCAGTAATTTTATCTGACGTAAAATTGATTGTAATTTTATTTAAAATAATTCAACTCATATAAGATTCACTAAAATTTTAAGAGATAGAGGTGATTGAGCAAGTCCACCCGATAATGCAAAATGGAGATTTTAGATATATCTGAAGATTTTGATCACTTTTCATCTCCAACAGATATTGAATATGATTCTCTAAAATAGAGAATCGGAGGAAATAGAAGATTTCATTCTCTATATTGGTAATAGAGAGAATGAAATTTGGAGAATTAAAATTTTAATGCTATTAATGTCAATCACCTTTAATTTAAACGTAATTTTCTTATTTATATAAATAATTTCTATATCTAGATTTCATGACTGCCTTAACTTTCATGTGTAGTAACAAATGTTGACTAACGACATTTACTACAAACTACTTTCGTTACTTACAATTTTTTGTAAATTGGTATATATTCATTAATTTTTTAAATAATTTGTATTTAATTTTTAAAAATAAATATTCTTATTTATTTATATTTTATTTAACCGATAGACATGATAAATAAATAAGTATATTAAAATAAAAAATATTTTAACCATTAGACACGATCATTTTATTTATACAATACGATACATTTTAATTTTTTTAAAGTTATATGAATCTCGTTGCAATAAATAAACAATTAATACTAAATTACACCATTAGTTACATCAATTATAAAATGATCATGTCTAACTGTTCTCACAAACAACAATACGACAACAATTGTTGGGAATGACTTTGGAGGTTTAAATTAATTTTAGATTTCCCTAATATTTTTCTGTAAGAGCAAGTCTAATAAGTTCTCCAAAAGTTTCTCTAAAATGGAGAATGAAAACCCATATATATATTTTTTTGTTCAACTCCAATAGATTTTCTATTTTGCATAACTTCGTGTTTAATGAAACAATAGTGATATATTTTTAATAACACAATAATAAATATTTTAACCACTATAAAATGAGAAAGTCTCATGTTAAACCGACTAATGGTTAGACCAATCATGAAAAACCATGTCTCAATAACTTTTATGGTCAAATTATAATTATTTATACATTACGATACATTTTTTAATTTTTTTTAAATTTATATGAATCTCGTGGCAATAAATAAAAAATAGTAAAATACATTTATACCCCTGAGTATTTTGTTTAATGCACATATAACCCCCAGTTTTTTTAAAAGTGCGCATATATACCTCACAATTTTTTAAAAGTGCACATATAACCCTGCCATTTTTTTTGAAAGTGCACACATACCCCTATACACAGTGATTAACTTTTGAAAATGTGAGGGGTATATGTGAACAAATAAGGAACTGGGGATATATGTGCACTTTTAAAAAATTGAGGGGTATATGTGCACTAAACAAGAAACTGGGAGGCATCAATGCACTAAATCACCCCATTAGAGCATCTCCAATGGTTTGCTCAATTTTTCAGTTGCTACAGTATTTTTTTACAGTTGCTACAATGTATTTACTCCAATAGTTTACTCTATATCTTTCTCTAAAAATAATATTCTTTTACATTTTTATTATAAACTTTAATTTTACTAATATTTTATATTACAAATTATCTCAATTATATATTTATCTTGAATCACTATTTTAGTTAATCAGAAAAAAAAATTAATTCATAATGTAATGTTTCATTAATAAAACACTTTAAAAAATTAAAATATACGGTTGATGAAACTAATGAGGTGATTTAATGTTTATTTTTATTTATTGCAACGAGATTCCTATAATTTTGAAAGATTTTAAATTTATATTGTAGTGTATAATAATTATAAATTGACCCTAAACGTTGTTGAAATGAATTTTTTTATAGTTGGTTTAACCGTTAGTCGGTCTAACAATGACTCCTTATTATGGTAATATTGTTAATTAAAAACATTTAAATGTAGAAATCGAATGATACAATAAAAAATAAATTTAAATAAAACATATATATTAATTTTTATATTATCTTTTAAGAAATTTAAAATTTATTACATATAAATAATTTTAAATAAAGTACGAAGAAAATAACGTAAAACAAAGTATAAATTAAAGGGAAAAGGTAGACAAAGTATGAAAGGGAGCGAAATGGAAGCAAAATGTGAATATAGAGGTTGAGCAGTACACTCTATATTTGGAGTAGTACTGTAGCTGCGTTAAATTTCCAGCGTCAATTTGGCGTACCATTGGAATCCATTTTCATAATTTTATCCCATGTGGCACTCAAAGATTGATTCCATTGAAGTTGCTCTAAGGCGACCACCATTTCTCCGAATCTAATTAAATATAGTAAGGTTTACAAGTTTACTGTGTGAAGACGAGATATTTTAGGGTGAGCGATTTCTTAGTGCTAATATAGAGGCATTTAGAGCATTGGCGGGAGATCGTGGCGGGAAAATTGGCGGCAGAAAATCCCGCGCTTCAGAAAATGACCCACTCGGTAAATGGTCTCTCAAATTTCAGGCTATCATAAGCTTCGGTTTCTTACTTTGAAATTTTTCCAATTTTTGATATTATGTCAATTCACGAGGAGGTCCACACTCCATTTGGTGAATTAAATATCTCTCTATTATATTTTATTCTTTAAATAAAGTTTTTTAAAGTTAAATATTGTATTTTTTATATAATAATTCTTATATTTCAACATTTAAACATGGGTCCGTCTCTTGAAATACAGTATTTTTATAAGTCATTGAAAGTTCTATATTTAAACTGTAAAATTGAAGAAATGAGATAAATTTTTTGAATTGCGTTAATCGGATCATAAATTTATAACTACTGCATGTTGCATAATATTGCAACTAAAACATTTCACATTTCCTATAATTCTAATTTAACCGCGTCTTCCCATGTGCATATGGAAAGACGGTATTTTCAAAACTTTGTTTTTAAACACACCTTATTATACAATTTAACTTATAAAATACAATTTTTAAAATTTAAAAATACAGTTCCTGAGTTAAAAAGTATAGTGACGTTTCTATAAGATTATGTACTAGCCATCTTTCTGAGACTTTCCATTCTTATATTTGATGCGCACTCCGCGGGGTTGTGAATAATGCCAACATTTTCACGAGAGAGCAATACTATCCTGCGAGCACTTGGAGGATCAAAGATAAATTTATATGTTGCTCTCATGTGCTCACTACCAACTACTAGAAAGTGGCTAGTGGCAGGTCCGGGGTCGTCCACAGAGATGTTATAGTTTGAGATTTAACTATACACAACTCACAATCGGACGGCACTCTGATTGTGTGTTAGGAATAACTAGTGCTACAACCATAGGGTTTGGGGGATTTTATCTAACAACTACTAGTCATGCAAAACATGAGAGATTAAACTTTGTTAGACTAGCCTTGGGGATATTTGCGTAACATGACTGATGAATGACTTTGATTCTAAATTCTATCGCATAAAAGACATAAACGCATATCATGCCTATGTCACATAGTGTGGATGATAGTCAGTCATTTCCAAAATGTCACGAAAAGGTTCATCGGCATCTTATAAGCTACCACCACCGCCTCCGTAATTAGGGAAAGTGTGTCGACGAACATAAGATCCGAGTTGTATTCCTATTTCCTCGTAAAACTCACTCTGAATGCTAACGCGCCTCACTTAAAGGATCAAGTGCCTAAGTAGTGTCCTTGCAGTGATAGCAACTGTCAGGTATGAGAGTAAGGAAAAATACAGCCCAGACACTCCACTATGGATGCTTTTCCCTAGGCCTATAGAGGCAAAGGAATTGGCGTCTCATGGTGACTCTAGGTTTGAAACGACGATGGTAGCTACACGACAGGTCTAGTTGCTACAAACAATCATGCTCATTCTATCGGGGTACACCGAGGGTGCCTTGCACCCCCGTTAGGGGTAATGTCTTCCCTAACATTAACATTATTGCACGATGATTCAATCAAGCTAGGCTATAACAATCAAAATGGTACTCTCAATCAAACATGCATTCACTCACATTGTCGGTACTCACGAACCTGCAGTAAACCTAACCCGACACTCCCAAGGAAGCAAACAAGCCTTCCATGATACATATCACATATGGAACAATAGTTCATCATATAATGTATAACATGCATCGCATGAGAATAATAAGCACAAGTAAAACATGAATATTTATAAACATAAAAGATTGGAATATCTAGAATCTCCAAAAATCATCACCTAGTCAAGAATACAAATAAAATCCCCAAGTACATAAACTATACTACAAATAAACCCATGACATTCATTGAATTAAATGCCATGGATCTAAGAACTAAGAAAATGAAAAGAATAAGAAATCTAGAGAGAGGATTTTCCTTTTCCTTATGACCTACGAAAAATAAAATCTACATTATGCCTAATTACTAAACCCCATGAGGTTAAAGGATCCTATATAGGAGAATATATATGAGCCTCTAAAGGCCCAAGTTTGGAAAAACCCTAGTGAAACCCTAAGAGCACTGCTATTGCCACGTTGGCATGGGCCGGGCCAGGCAAAAGCACACGGCTCGCGCCACACAGCCAGTGCAAAAGTGCATGGGCCACGGACTAGAGCTGCTCCTCGGGTGTATAGAGTGCATGGGCCATGCAAAAGCACGCAAGCCGCAGGCTAGAGTCTTCTTCTTTTGAGCACGCGGTCGCGCAATACCTCGCAGGCTGTGGACTGGAGACATCGTTCTTCAACATATTGGACCACGGGCCGTGCAAAAGCACATGGCCCGTGTGAGTACTTATTCGCCTCAGCACTTGATTTGGCAATAGCTTGGCACAAGCTGGGTAAATCTACACAGGTCGTGCCAGTCTTTAACTCTTGCAAAACTTGGTTTTTTTCTTCAACCTTGTTTGTGCCGCTACGGGTGAACCGCTGATCCGATTTGAGAGTTCTTGTAGTCTATTTTATAGCACTAAAAAAACAAATCCAATGGTACCATCTATGGAAGCTGATTCTTCTTGGATCATTCTCAGAATTCGGTTTAACTCCAGGATCTCAATTCATCCGCTTCTTTGTCTTGCTTCTTTGTCTTACTTCTTCGACCCTTCTATCTTCTACCACGTTTTGACTCATGGCCTTTAGTCTTTTACCATTCTTGCGAATTGCATTCTACAATCTACAACTATTCTTGAAAATGGTCTTTTAAACAGTTTGAAGTGTCTACAAGCAATCTACAAATAAAATCTCACAATAACGAATCTAGACGCTCGTAGGGACACAAAATCTATTAGATCTAAGTGAGCTAGAAAATGAGGGATTTAAATAAGAAACCAACAATGGTTATCCAACCTCCCTTTAATGTAAACTCACATAAATCTAGCAAAAGCTAACAAAAGATATTCTAAATGTGTAACACCTCAGAACTACGCGAAACTTGCTCAAAGCAAGTATAGGGTCAACCTAGGCGTGTTACCAAGAATCCAATGAATCAGATTGCTTATATACAGTAACGAACAAATACATTTCATGCGAAAGTAAATCTAGAAATCCAAATCCTATCTTAATAATACAGTGAAGTCATTATAAAAATATTAAACAGGGGTCTGAATTGAAATAGAGGCAAAAGTTCTAAGAGATCCGATAAGGATCAGTTCTACCTTAAATATTTTCCATTATTATTACAAAACCTTAACATAAAGGTTCTAAAGTTCAGTTTAGGATCCTTCCTCAAACGAAGTATAGGAAGCATCGTACTTTACTCTAACTACTCTGTTACACCTGTTTAAACTAGGGTAAGCTCCTTGCTTAGAGAGGTTCTATCGCCAATAATTACCAAGTTAAATTTAGTGATCACATAATGCAAATAGCCACATAAATCCTAGTACATAGTAAAAAAAAATACTGGTGGGTTATGCAGAGTCGCAGTCAAGTTCCTGTGTGAACACTGTGACTGATATCGGGGCATAAACCCTTCAATAGTGCTCGAAGGCTAATACAATCCAGAAATCCATAATCGTTAATAGTGTCCAATGTGTTCAATTATGAGCTCGTATCAGAAAACCAGATGGTTATGCTGGTATATCGTAAACTCTGCAGGTAGTTTACGATATGTCGTACGGTCCGGTCTAAATCGTTCCTCACCGATTTTGAACGAACTACCATTGGCGTCGAGGACCCCAGTAAACACACAAAAGTAATCAAGTAGCACACAACCAAGTTTTGACATGACAAGATAAAGTACAAGCCGGTCATCCATATAATATCACAATAATTAAGAACAATGTGACAAAGTACACACAACACTTAATTGTTTTTACAGCATAATAATTAACATGAATAGCCACAATGTTAACATAATATTCTATGCAAGATCTAACGTTTTCAAATAACACATTTAAATCAATAAGTACGGTATATCATGCTATAAATACTTTTTAAATTCAATTTGTGATCGGTGATGAAAACACTCACAGAATTGAACGTAGGTTCGGTGTTTTGAAATTAGCGTAATTCTGTCGTTCCTATCCAAACAACTAAAATTTTCCTGTATTTTATTTGATGTCAGAAAGAGGAGGGAGAGGGGTAATTTCCTCAAACATGATAGAAACTACGATGTTCATCCCCCTATTGGTAGCCTCTCCTTATACAAATTTGGGACACGCGTGTATCACGTGTCCTTTATTCAAACTAGAAAGGCTTACGCCTTTTTTTCATTAGAGCACACACAATCGGGAGGGGGGGGGGGTTTGATGAGTAGGGGTGAGAGAAATGAGGGAAACTCGAGGGGCGTGAGTGTCTA
Source organism: Rubia tinctorum (assembly GCA_032355605.1). Classification (NCBI taxonomy): domain Eukaryota; kingdom Viridiplantae; phylum Streptophyta; class Magnoliopsida; order Gentianales; family Rubiaceae; genus Rubia; species Rubia tinctorum. Next base: position 7,559 of record JAULKM010160155.1, on the reverse strand, counting down.
TTTGTACTCTTCAAAACTCTCCCACCTTATCACATGGGGTGGGTCTTAGTTGATGAGTACAAGATTTTAATGAGATAAATTATATATTTTAGTCCAATGACATTGTGTCATGTGTCTTTCTAATTTGTATTTTTGCTCCAATAGGTTTAAATGAATTAAACACAATTATCTTCAAAAAACTAAAATTTAAAAATGACACCAAATTTCTTTAAAAAAATTTCTCTATAAACAGAAACCAACACTGATACATTTCTCACATTTCTTCCAAGTTCTATTTTCCTCTCCTTCAATCTTAAGAAAAAAATTTAGTTTTTTTTTTGTTTGATTCGAATTTTTTTAAATGGATTCACCTAATTCAAATTTCAATAATCAATTGACAAACTCAAATTCATCGAATTCAAGAAAATCAGTCGGCTACCATTTTTTTAAAATTTTATATGTATATGGAAATTATATTTCTATGGACATATTAAAAAGTATATATTTATATATACACCATATTCAAAATATATATGTTGTAGTAAATATTAGATTGACAGGAATAAAAAAATGCGTGAAAAAAGGAAAATGATGTGTGGACAATGATGATATGAAATTGATTTATGATTGTGAGTTAAATTGGAGATGAGAGTTTTAGTGAGTGTAGTTGAGGTGAGAGAATGATTATATTATTTAAAGATTGAAAAAATGAGAATTTTGGCGAGTTTTGGTGAGTCCCCATTGTGTATGCTCTTATACGAAAAGATGACACGTTACATTTTTTTATTCCTTCCTACTCCCCCCGCCTCATCTAGAGTTGTACTCTTTCTTTTTGCACGCCGTTCAAGAAACATGTTTAACCGTTAATATATTATCTACATATAATAACGATAAATAAAAAGTTGATATTTAGAAACTACCTTTACGATGAATTGAACTATATCATATACGATAATATTATTATTCATGTATTATATGTGATTATTATTCATTTCATTTTACACTTTGTTTTGTTTATTTATTTATTTTCCTTTCTTTTTTTTCTTCCTACCATTTCCTACATCCTTTCTTTCACAATTAGTAGTTTATTATATATATATATATTTATTTTTCTATTTTATTATATTGATTTATTTAATTTTATTTGCATTAAAAATCTCCTTCTTGTAACTTAAAATGGGTATTGCATATATTGTTTTTGAATGTAATTACAAATATTTATTATTATAAAATTCTTATAAAAATTTATCAACAACTTAAATTTCTTGATTTATTATTATCACTGCCTTTTACTTGGAAGAATTGTAATTCTTGCTTTCTATTTTGGCATATTATTATTCATTTTCTATTTATTGAACAAATCCAATAACCAAACCAAACCAAACCAATATTTTATTTTATTGTTATTATCATTTTTATTACTATCTTATAATAATAATAATAATTTAATCTATTTAATTACTTATTTCATTGTTATTTTATATTATGTTAACATTTTCTGATAGGGTTTGAGTTAAAATTGTTGAGGAAAGTAGTCCAATAAGTTAAATAAAAAGTTATGTTCAGGTTTAAACTTAACTACTACATATGTATTAAATTCATTAAGGCTGGGGCTTATAGTCCCCCCTAAGGAATTTCTTCCCCAAAATTCACATCCTTCCCTTAAACAACTCCGGGTACTTATTCCTCATGTCGGCTTCTAGTTCACAGGTTGTTTCTTCGACCTTATGGTTTCTCCACAACAAAAAAATCATAAGAATCTCTCTGGTACACAAAGTCTTGATTCTTAGATCCAGTATCTCTACGGGATTCTTCTCGCTCATTAGTTTCTTGTTTAATGCTAATTTCTCATGTTTTAACACTGTTCAGAGTTAGGGTGTATTTATTCAGGAGTGATACATGAAAGTCATTATGTAATCTCCCTAATTGGCCAAGCAGGTCAAGTCGGTACGCAACTCATCCGACTCGTTGGGTAATCTCAAAAGGGCAAATGTACCTAGGACTCAACTTTTCCTTCTTACCATGCCGAATGAGTCCCTTTTGGTAGTTACTTTCAAGAATACCCCGTCACCAACTTCAAACTCCAAGTCCCTCCTTCGATGGTCTTCGTAACTCTTCTGTCGACTCTAAGTCGTTTGTCAATGCTGTTTTATTATCTTGATCTTTTTCCATGGATTCCTCATTCCAAGGTATACTAGTGATCTGCACCAAAACATGCGTTAACCAATGCATTTGACACGTTTATTAGTATGTTTTGGTTTGTTGATTGTTGGATGGTGTATACCTACCTCATGGACTACATCATTGACCCACAAATTAAAGGCTACTGGCCCTTAGGCCCAACCTAGGACTAAAACACGGGTAAGGTTAACAAACCGAGAAAAGTGGAGCTTTGTCTGAAAGACTTGGTCACGAACCGATTAAGGCGGAACCAGGTTTGAACGTTTAACCATGAACCGAGATTGTATGAAGCATAATGCAACCCACAATCTACAATGCTAACAATACGGAACCACGATTGTGGACATATATAAATACAAGGAGAACAACACTAGATAAGGTAAGTGGGCCAAAACTAAGACAATAATTTTTTTAAAAAGAGAGTACTGACTTGAACATCAGTGCCTTTTCTTTGAACCACTTATGGGACTTGTTTTGCAGGATAAAAGTGTTATACGATGGATATCAGTTGCTCAACCTGATTGGGAATACCACTTCTGGGACTTGTTTTGCAGGATAAAAGTGTTATACGATGGATATCAGCTGCTCAACCTGATCGGGAATACCACAACATTGGTACCGTCTGTGGGGATGCTAATTTTTTTTAGAAAAAAAGATTACTTCATTCCTTTTAAGGTAGACAATGGTATTCACAAGAAGTGAAAGAAGCTAGAATCACAATACACAAGAGCAGACAGATGGGCGCAATGAGAGAATGCATCCCAGTCAAAATCAAGCACATATTCCTAGTAAAGAACAGGAACATAGCAAAGAAGATACGAAATATGATGAAGAGGAAGAAGAATCTCCACACACAAATCTAGAAAAGGATAGGAGAGCTTTTGTCGCTTCCTTTGAAGCTAATAGAGAACATTTGTACAATCAGTTCTTAGCCACTGTTAAACTGAAGTTCCAAAAAATAAGTAAAAAAGCAAGTCAAATACATGATTATGAAGAGCAGTTGGGGGATATAGTGGCAGACGACTATGCAGATAAGTCACCGTTGGCACCGTATCATCGAGATATCAAGATGCCAAAAGATTTCAAACTACCTTCACATGTTAAAATCTATGATTGGAAAATAGGCCCTAAGGAATTCCTACATTCATATCGCAACAGTATGCAATTTCGCGATGTGGAAATTGAATTGGTTTGCAAGGCTTTCCCTATCTTCTTATTGGGAACCTCGATCACATGATACGAAGACTTACTAAATCGAAGTATTAGGTCTTAGGCACAGTTTTTAGACTTGTTTTTGAGGCGCTTCTATCAAAAGCAGAAGTTTACCAAAATAATAAAGGACCTAAACAACAAAGCTCAGCGAAGTGAAAAAAGTCTCCTAGATTAACCCAATAGGTTCGCCACTGAAAGTTTGCAAATTCGCGATCTGTTGTTCCAATCCTCGTTAGGTGTATTCACGGAAGACATGCAATCAGGAGAATTTTATAAGAAGCTTACAAAAACCATACCTGTAAGCCCAAGGGAATTTCAAAAAATAATCAAACAGTATGTGCCGACTGAAAAGGAAAACAACTGCAAGATTGAACGAGAAAGAGGTGAAAAGAGAGCACTGGGATACACAGAGAGTGTTTGTAAAGAAAGGGAAAGGGAATATCCTTTTCAAAGGAAGATAATCAGGAGTGCAAGTCACAGCGTTTCAAGAAACTCTTTAACAAAGTTGCAAAAAGAGATCTGGCAAGTGAACAAAGATTTATTTCGCAAACCAGGACCAATGATGGCATAACTAAATAAGAGATCCAGAGACTACTGTTGTGCCTTCCACAAGGATTATGGGCATGACATTGAATTTTGCAGAGATTTGAGAAGGCAAATGGAGGAGAATTTGAGGAATAGCTATCTAAGCCAGTACAAGAAATAAGGTTGGGGGTAATCGGTACAACGAAGCAAAAAAAAGTAGGGAACCATGTGGAAAAAAACCAAGGCATATCAAATACAAGGAATAAGAATAAGAAGATAGCAACGACAGTAGATTACGAAGAAGACTTAGCAAGCGGGGCCCCAGAAAAATTAATCATTTTGATACATGGATCAACCGAGTCTCTGTCTAATAATGATTAGAAATCTAAGGATATATATTCTCCACCATAAGAGCTTGCTGATAAAAATTTTGTTTGGATGAGACAACCACATTCAGCAAAGAAGATGCAGTTCACAACGCTTTGCCTCATAATGACCCGATGGTCATTATTGCTAAGATTGGAAATGCCACGGTTCATTGCTATTCGTTAATTGCTTTGATAAGTTGGGATTTAAACAAACTGATCTAAAAAAGTCTACATCCCCTCTCTTTGGATTCACGGGGAGAGCGAAGACACCTTTGGGTAACATCCAGTTGCCAGTTACCATAGGTGAAAATGATAAAAATTGTACCATCATGTGTGACTTCGTTGTCATGGACACACCAAGTCAATTTAATGTCATCATCGGTAGACCTTGGATGAATATGGCGAAGGCAATATGGTCCTCATATAATTTGGTGATGAAGTTCCCAACTCCGGAAGGGATCGCAATAATAAGGGGAAACAAGCAAACAGCCAGACAGTGCATGGTTATTCCAATGAAAGAAGGAAGAAGTGTGGAGCAGACAAAAATGGTGAACACTATTTCAGATAATGGCTTACTTGGGCAATCAGAGCCTCATATGGATATGGGAGAAGAAACTGAAGTTGTTATTTTGGATGACGAAGGCACTTCTAAGTGTATCAAGACAAAAAAGTACATTCCAACCGAGGTGAAACAAAAGGTCCTAGAAATCTTTCGAAGTCACGAAGATACATTTGCGTGAATTGTACACAACATGGGAGGAGTCAACCCAATCATTGCTACCTATTCTCAGAATATTAGCAATTCGATCAAACCAATTAAGCAAAATCAATGGAGCTTTGCTAGTGACAGACAGAAGGCAGTCAAAGAGGAAGTTAGAGCATTTTTTCAGGCTGGTATCCTAAAGGATGTAATCTACCCAAAGTGGTTAGCGAACCCAGGGATGGTAAAGAAGGAAGATGCAGGGTGGAGGATGTGTATAGACTTTACAGATTTAAACAAGGCATGCCCAAAGAATTGTTATCCTCTGCCCAAAATTGACTAGTTAGTAGAAGCGATATCAGAGTACGAAGTCTTAGCATTCTTGGATGCATATAATGGCTATCACCAAATACTGATGAATCCAGAAGATGCAGAAAATATGGCCTTCATAAAAACCTTTGGAGTATTTTACTATGTATAAATACCATTTGGCCTAAAAATGTAGGATCAACATATCAGAGAGTAGTAGAAACTACATTTTGGGATCAAATAGGGCGGAATATTGAAGTATATGTGGACGATATGGTTATCAAAAGCAAAAGGATATGCCACTTCACGCGGGACTTGAAAGAATCTTTGGATACCCTGAGTGCGATTGGTATGAAGCTTAATCCCAATAAATACATAATTGGAGTAGACGTAGGAAAATTCTTGGGATACAAAGTATATCATCCAAATGGATTGAGTCTAACATAGAAAAAAATACAAGCAATAGTTGAACTTCCACAACCGCGAACAGTCAAGGAAGTACAGATATTAATGGGATCACTGGCAGCACTTAGCAGATTTATTTCAAAAGTAGCTGAGAAACACTTCCCGCTCTTTGAAATCCTTAAAAAGGCTAAAAAGTTCAGTTGTAATGATGAAAGTCAGAAATCGTATGAGCCATTGAAGGAACAATTTCAAGCATTGCCAACATTGAAGTCACCAATCCCTAGAGAAACCCTATATTTGTACCTGGTGGTTTCAACAAACGCAGTAAGTTTAGTCTTGGCGCATCAAGAAAACCACAAACGAGTACCAGTATGCTACATCAGTAGAATACTGCAAAGTGCAGAGAAGGCATACTTGCCAATTGAAAGGCTAACTCTAGCTTTGGTATATTCGGTAAGGAGATTACAAACTTATTTCCAGAGTCATAACATTGTCGTGTATACCAATTATTCTATCAAGAATATTTTAAGCAAGCCTGAATCATCCTGCAGAATGACTAAGTGAGCTCTTGAATTGGGACAGTATGAGATTTGGTTTAAACTGCAAATTGAGATAAAGGCGCAAACCTCAGAATATTTTATCAGAATAAATTATGAGTGTATATGTACGAGAGGCAAATATACAAGAAAATCTTGGAATTGGAAAAGGGAAATCCAAGTGGATAGACATCGCATGAAACTGTTCGTGGATGGAGCATCTATCAAAGAAGGTTGTGATGCATGAATACTACTAGTCAATCCAAAAGGAGGGGAGTACAAATATTCACTTCGTTTTGACTTTCCACTCACTAATAATGAAGCTGAATACGAAGCACTAATAAGTGGCTTAGACCTTACGGTCAGGATGAAGGTTAAAAGTGTTAAGTACTTTAGCAATTCACAGATAGTAGTCCAGCAAGTGCGGGGAGACTACAAAGTGTGAGAGAAGCAATTGATAAAGTATTTAAGGAGAGTTCATCAGCTTATCGCTCAAATAGAATACTTTGATGTTCAGCATGTCCCGAGAAGTGAAAACACCAAAACAGATGCATTGAGCATATTGGCAAAAGAAGGATTTGATTCGTTGATATGGTAGAAGGATGTGAAAGTGGAAGTCATACCAGTTAGAAGTACAGTAATAACATCCGGGTCAATGGTCTAAACAGAAGAAGTAAACTAGATAATAACGTTAAAATATTATTTTGCAAAGGGAAAATTACCAGCAAAGAAGGCGCAGGCCAGAAAGTTGGAATTGCGAGCTCAAAACTACATTTATGAAGGGGGAATATCATACAAGAAAGGTTTCTTATATCTATGGATAAAGTGTGTAGGACCATCACAAGTAGGCAAAATCATGAAGGAGGTGCATGAAGGATTTATGGAACGCATCAAGGGTCTCGGACAGTCGCAAAGAAGATAATTCGAGTTGGTTACTATTGACCAACTATGTTCAACGATGCCCATGACTTCATACAAAAGTACAAAAGCTGCCAAATTAATGCTCCAATATTGCATAAGCCACATGCTACTTTAGTAGGAAAATATAGAGCATGGACATTTGATAAATGGGGAATTGACCTAGTTGGAACTTTTCCCAAAGGAACTTGCAACGCAAGATTTCACATTGTGCCAATTGACTACTTCACGATTGGGTAGAAGCAAATCCATTAGGAAGAGTGATAAGACGTCAAATGCATGTATTTTACAAAGCATTTAACATCTCTTTTGTTATCTTTTCGTTGGAAGATTGCTAGATTTAGGTAGGTTACATCATAAGGGGTTTAGATAACCGTTTTCGGTTTTTGTATCTAAATCCTTCATTTTGCAACCTAGTTTGAGTCT
>JAULKM010160146.1:0-32910 GCA_032355605.1 Rubia tinctorum | reverse complement strand
ACTTGACTTTGCTAGTTTTGTTGTTTTTACTTTCATAACTTAGGAAACCAACCAACCAAAACCCCCTTGTTTACTTGATTTTATATCTATGTATATACATATCTAGGCCTATACTCACCCTTGTATGCATGAACCCTTAGGAATATCCCCCTTCTCTGTGGACGACCCCGACTTGCTAACTATCTACTTTTAGTAAACATTTTGGGCTTAAAACTAGTATCTTTGAGAGGTACGTCGACGACCTCCCATTAGCACACATGAGGAAAGGTTCAACCTGTTTGTTCCTGAGAGCAAAGTATAATCCTGATACAAATTTCTTCCTATAAGTAGCATCAGCATTTAGCTTAAACCCTTGTTCAGGTGGTCTCCAAGTTACAACAATGATGGTTTTTTGGTTTTCTTGGTATATCAGACCATTTTTAACTAACACCTCACAATCATCCTCATTGTGTAGTTTGTTATACTAAGTATCTGAGAGCTAAGTGAGTAGATTTGGGATTGAATATGATTTGGAGTATAGACTTTTCCATTAAAACAATAGTTATTATTGGATTTCCACGGAATCCAACTTGTAACTATTGATGTGGTAAGAGCTACCCGCTTCTTAGTCACTGAATCAGAGGAGTTAGACCAAATAGTAGCTAATTTATCAAATACATGGTCACATGTTATAAAAACTTCATCAGTAAGCCAAGCCACATATTTCATTGTCTGATTTGAAATTGGGCATGCATTAAAAAATGAGACAACATAACAACATGATTGCAGTGACAACACTTAGACATTTATAATGACTGGTTTCAGTGGGACATCATAAAAAGGCAGAAATTTATTCAGTAGTTTCCATATGAATACTTAGAGTTTGGGGGGTAGTAATGGTTTCCATACCTTGATTAAGCTTATAGATAGATTTCTATTTTTCCTTAGCATTTGATATGATGAAGAAACTCATAATTTACCTGTGTGTGATTGTTTCCAAACCATTTCACCATTCCCTCCATGAAGTCCTAGTCCTGCTTCATTTGTTCAACTGTTTAGGAGGAATATGTTGCCTGATTGTGTCCAGATATTGATCCTTATTCAGTATGAATTCCTCCACTTAGGAGAGTGTGTATGGAACTTCTGTTTGACCCTACAATTGGTTTAACAAAAGGCCAGAGTCCAGCCAGTTGGCAAGCAAAAAACTGGAGCTACCTGACCTGATTATAACTTGAGAGTTGTCCTCTGCTACCTAGGAGATGCTACAAACCCTTCTACAAGGTTCTAATTTCCTGCTAGAAAGAGAGATTGACCAAATATGTTTTGCCCAAAGGGTTGCACCCTGTTGAGCTTTCCACCACAGCTTAATGGAGAAGCTATATATGGTAGTGTACAGATCATTAAATCTAAAGCCATTCTCCTCTTTGGGCAACAAACTGAGTGTCATGCCATCCAGGGTTTTCTCCTACCATGCTCAATTTCTCTCCATAGGAAATCTAAGCAGATTGCTTGAATTTTGAGCAATGTGTGTGATGTGGGAGCCATGATGCACCATGTGTGTTATGGGATAGACATTAGAACATGCTCAATCACTATTATTATACCTACTTGGTTAAGATATCTATTGTTCCAATTTTCTATCTTAGAATTTATTTTCTCAATTACTTTTCGAAATTAAGCATTCTTTTTCCTCCACTTGAACATAATAACCCCCAGAAAATTGAATGGAAAGAAGCCTTGAGACATATTTTTCTTTTGCCTCGTGATCTCTTTCTTTATTGAGCCAGTTTTCTTTCCTACCAAGAATGCCCTTTTTTGGAAGTTAATTCTCTACCCTATAGTAGTTTCATAACATTTAAGAAAAGCTACAAGATTTTCAAGTGATTTATTGGTTGATGTAAGAAAATTTTCCGTGTCATCGGCATGAGACAAGTGTGTAATGGGTTGGGCACCATTAGGCAGCCTAAAGTAATCAATGTAGCTATTATGGTACATGTACTTTAGACCTCTGTTCAGAAGTTAAACGATGAAATTGAATAGGGTTGGGCTGAGGGGATTACCTTGTTTTAAGCCTCTAGTAGGCTTGAAAAAGCCACAGGGAGCCCTCACTTACATGCACCGAGAACCATGAGCTATTTATGTTTCCCAGTATCAGTGCTACTATGTGTCCATGAAATCAAAATTTCAATAAAATAGAGGCAAAGAGACTTTGTCAAATGCTTTTGAAATGTCTATCTTAGCAATCATGTTCATGGACTGATTCCTATCATCTAACAATCTCACAAGATCCTGCATAAACAGGATATTGTCTACTATTTCCCTTTACTGAATCAATGCAGATTGTACACTGGAAATACACTTGGATAAGAGAGGCCTTATCCTATCTGTGATTAGTTTGGACAATATTTTATTTGAGAAGTTAGTTGAGCTGATGGGTCTGAACTTAGATAGGTTTTTGGGTGTAGGAGTCTTGGCGATTAGGGGTGTAAGGGTTCTAGAAAAGGACTTGGGGACCTTAACCCCACATAAGAATTCATTTATAGCTTGGGTTAGATCCCCTTTGCTGCAGTCCTAAGACTTCCTACAGGACAAGCCTGAGAAGCCATCCGGACAAGGAACACATTCCTGACTAAGGCTGAAAAATACATCATAACTTTCTTCTAGGTGGGCTAGTCTCATTAAGTCTATATTTTCCTGGTCTGTGATGACAGTTGAGATTAGGTATAAAATGTATTTCATTGTATCCCTGAGTGGCCAAAGGTTTCATCAGTGATGAGGTTCTTATAGTACTCTACTCAAGCATCTCCTATCTCATCTTCATCTTCTATCCATTGCCCACTGTCCTTCTATACCCTATATTTGGACCTTACTCTAGTAGGGAAGAAATTGGTATTCAGGTCTCCATTTAAAGCCATTTTTCCTTGACTTTTGTCTCCAAAAGTCCTATTCCTCTTTTCAGGCTTTTAGATGGTTATCATTAGCCTCATTCAATATTATCTGAGTTTGTATGCTGAAATTTGTGTCCAGCTGATTTTCCAATTCAGCTTTGTTTCTCTGTCATTGTAGCACATTTTCAAATACATTGCCAAACTCCGTTTTATTCCAGTTCTTGAGGAATGCATTAATCCTAGTGAGTTTTAAGGAGAATCCATACATGCCTTCACTACTTACAGGCTAGTTCCAGTTGCTACTTATTAGGTCTATAAGCTCAGGTCGGTTGTACCACATTCTTTGTACCCTGAAGGGTTTAAGGTACTGTTTACCTTGGATTAAGAGTTTAAGTAGTAGTTGATTGTGATCTGAGTTACCTCTACCTAGGAATTGTATTGAAGAGTTATTAAATTTGTCAAGCCAAATCTGATTTGCCACAGTTCTATCTAACCTCTCCCGTACCCTATCCTGATTCTTTCTACCATTGGTCCATGTTACAAATTTCCAATAGTCTTGATCTCATTCTGATTATTGGTTGCTAAGAAATTGTCAAACTCATTGATGGAATTCATATTAGGTGTGCACCTTCCTTTATACTCAGAAATGCTCCTAATGTCATTAAAGTCACCAGTTATGACTCATGGGATATGAGAGTAATCTATCCTGGTTTATATTTTTGAGTACATGAGAAGTCTCTATTGCCTATTACGGGATCCATAAACAGCTATTATCGTAAAGTTGGAGTCATTCAGTTTGTTTTTAATGTCGAGTCATAAGAAGAACTGATGTTTGAAGATAAGATTAGGCTTATAATCAATTCTTGTAAATATCAGATGTGTCCATCATCTAAGGTCATAGTATCTACAAAACCTAATTGTGATTTTAAGTGCTCTATCTTGTTGAGTTCCTGTTCAGGCTCTACTATGACTAGGATGTCTAGTTTGTGTGTTTGAATTAGCTTCTTTAACATTATCATCCCTTTGTTAAGCCCTCTGATATTCAAAGTTAGTAAAATGCAATTCATTATTAAGCTAATTATTTTTCATCGCATAAGTAATAATTAGGTTAGGAGCTAAAAATTTTCCAATCATGTTTACTACTATCAGAGTTACCTGACTGTGTTTGCCCTCCATATTCTGATAGTTGTGTGCTCTCGGTTGAGACATCATCATGTTCCTGTTAAGGAGTGTGACAATCCTGTTCTTCATTTGCCTTATCCAGAGCCTCATTTTATGCTTCAATTAATACTAGCTCTGTTACAGAAAATCCTATGCTTGCATTTTGAACCTGCCCATGTTTTCATCTATCATTCTGCTTCTTGTGAGAGCATTGTAAACCTATTGCTGAATATTTTCAGGTCCTCTATGAGCGCAGATATATTTATTGGGGGATCCTTTTTTTCTATATTGCTTCCACTGGAGATCATCTAATAATCTCCATGGTTTAGTGATGGATTTCCTGGATTGATTCTTTTTTTCTTAGGGTGGTGTTCTGATCTTCCACATCCGAGTTACCCCTTTTCCTTGTTAGTTCTCTTAAGCTCTGAATAGTTCCTGGGAATCTTCAAAAACCTCTATTTCATCATCAGACTCTATGGTTTTAGTTGGGTTTTCTCATTGGTTTCTTTCTGTGGATTTTCTGGTTGTTTCTGTGTATATTGCAGTTGTTGTGCAGGTTGCTGTGGCTGGGTGGTTTGGGTAAGAGCAGGCTGGTTTTTTCTATTTTTTTTGGCCATTTCCCTTTTCCCATTTTGGTTGTTAATCACATATGTTCCCTGCTTGCATTCTTTGGCTGAGTAACCAATTTTGGAACATTTTAGGCAATAGTAAGGCTGGTCTTCATAAACAATAGAGTAAAATCTATGTCCTTCTTTTAACATAGCCCGATTCTATTCGGGGAGAGGTTAGTGAGGTTCATTTGAATGCAGATATGAATAGTTGAAGGCCTAGGTAGGTTTTATGTGTAAAGGGGGACAGGGAGTGGGGGGTCAGAGAAGACGAGGGTTCTTAGCTTATTAGCATTGTGTGGAATAGATTCTCGGTGTAGAAAATAAGCAGTGGGTTGCTTGACAGTTATCCATAGTGGTACAAATGGTGCCCCCTCATTGACGTTGAAGTCCTTTGTCCATTTCAGCACTTTCATGAGGTTACCTCCAAGGGTCCAGTTCCACTTAATCTAGCATCTTTGTGTGTCCTCATCTAGCTCAAATTTGATGAAAATGTTCCTTTGATCTAATGGTCTGATTGTTGTGTTGCTCTTGAAGCCATTCTTCTTGAATTGGTTTCGTATAAACTCCAGAGTTAGTCTTCCTCAAGCAAACAAGGTAATCAAAGGTTTCTTGAATGGTTCTGGCAGCAATTCTATCTCGTCCTCTTCAAATAGCACAGTTATTTCACCCTTGAACTCCGTTACCGGATTGAGGTGGAGGCTAGGTTTTGGATTTTGGGGGTTTTATTGTTCAGAGCTTTGAGCATCGCTGTATAGGTTGGCGGGCTCGCTCCTAGTGGCTGAGCTACCATGGTTATTTGGTGACTGGCCATGTGCGATATGGGAATTGTGGTCGTTGGCGGTGTATCCATTGTGATGGGTGGTGGAGTAATGTAGTCATTACTACTTTGTTACCATAGAGATAAATCTCCTAGAGAGAGAAAAGTAGAGACAGGCGGAATTGTAGTTTATTACCTTGGAAGATTCAGACTCTCAAGTACGTTCAGCCTAAACAGACGAACTGCGGTACAATTCTCCGTAAGACCCCTAATAGCCTTCATTTAACAAAATTAATAGGGCAGAACCATCCACATTGGAAGATTCAAACTGCCAAGTACTATCAGCCTAAACACACCCACTGTGGTACAATTCTCCGTAAGACCCCTCATGATAATGATGCAGAGCCTAAACACACCCACTGTGGTACAATTCTCCGTAAGACCCCTCATGATAATGATGCAGAATATGTTCAATTGTTTTTCCTAATACATCTATATTATAGGCCCTGGTAAACCTCAACCTCTATATCATAACTTTGATGTTATATTAGCTAACAAAAACACAACACAACTGCACTCGAAATGACTTGAAAATAATTTTAAAATACGTAGTTTGTCAGAGATTTAAATAGTAAAGAAAAAGTTTGGGACATGCACTCTACATGTACACATTTAACCTTTACAATTACATACATTACATTAAAATTAAATTCTTACTTTGGCTAATTAATTTACTAATAAGCCCACCTAATCCACATTAAAAACCCTACTTTTTAAACTTTATATATCAATCCACACACTCGTCTTTGTTCTATATACCACCATAGAATTTGACACCCCTGTTCTTCACACTCTAACACTGAATTTATCTACCATATTCTTTACACACCATCGTCGAGTAAGCCATATTTTAAATATTAATCATTCAACACTTCTCATTTCTCATATTCCAACACCACTGAATCGACTAACCTCTTTCTAAATTGAAGTTGGTGGTTGGGGAATGGATCGCTTGCCATGATACGACAACGATGGGTACCCTAGGTGTTTTTGTCATGGTTCAAGTGTGATATTGTGAAATCATAGTGTTGGACCTGTTTTAAAACAATGTCAGTTTAATTGTATTGTTACAACTATGATGGTTGATATTACAATGTTGGTGGCCAAGATGTTGTTGTTGTGGTTCAAATGGGTGGTTGTTATATCGTTGTGGTAAACATATTGTACACGATGGCAGTTCAATTGGGTTGCTACAACGATGATGGATAAATCTTCAATAGTGGTGTTGGTTTTGTAGTTAAGAGATGATTAAAGGCTATTTATAAAAAAAATGTGTTGTTGTTAAAGGAGGATTAAAGGTTGTTCTTAAGCCCTGTTTTTGAGGTCTTTTGTTAATCAGTGAAAATTTAGTACACAGCTGGGATTTGAGACTTATTAAGGATGGAGAAAAGCACTCATAAGCTTGTCTACTTTCCCGTTTTACTCTCTACTTGAAACCTTTTTCTGCCAACATCTCCCTTGATGTCACCATGCCTAAATGAGCTTTCCAAAAGGGAATTTGATCCTTTGGCAGGCACAATCAGAGCAGTTCCTTTGGAAAATAAAAATAATAAAAAATATTATCTAGTATTGTAGATGTAAGGATCACATATCGATCTAACTTGTACCAAAGAGAACTAGTCTTCACTGATTTTTTTTTAATATAAATTGTAAACCTAAAAAAGACCGGCACACCCCCACGTGCAAACATAAAAATGACACTAATTTAGTATTTATGCAAGTTTTAGGGTAAATATTTAAACATTAACCTATTTAACATAACTGAATCGCCTTAAAATTTTAAAATTCCTTAAACCTTAAATAAATATTTATTTTAAAAAGTACACATTCATACATATGATACCATAGTAGTAACAATACTAGTAATACTTTGAATCTAGCTCGTTTCATTTACTCTATATATCATCATTGTTCTTAAAAAGTTTATCTATTTTCCGGAACATGTACGATAATAGTATAGTTCACCTACTTATTATTTATTGCTTAATATCTTCTCCTAAATTTATCCTCATACTTGAAAATAATTAAATTTCCTATG
This sequence comes from Rubia tinctorum, assembly GCA_032355605.1. Lineage (NCBI taxonomy): Eukaryota > Viridiplantae > Streptophyta > Magnoliopsida > Gentianales > Rubiaceae > Rubia > Rubia tinctorum. Next base: position 25,416 of record JAULKM010160146.1, on the reverse strand, counting down.
CAACAATACCTCCTCTATTTGACTATTTATTTGCAAAATTATAACTTCCAAGACATCCAATAGAGTTCATAACAAAATTAATGTGGCAGAATCATCAACTTTAGAAGATGAACACTACCAAGTACGGTAAGCCTAAACATACCCACTGTGGTACAAGTCTCCGTAAAACCCCTTATATCTTTTATTTAACCCAACAAGTGAAGATGTTGCAAGACATGTTCAATTGTTTCTCCTAATACCCTACATTATTGACCATAATAAAACCTCAACCTTGTCATAATTTTGATCTTAAATTAGCTTACAAAAATACAACACAACTGCCCTTGAAATTACATGAAATTTATTTCTAAATATGTGGTTTGTCACAAATGTAAACTGTAAAGAAAAATGTTACTAACATGCAGGCTTCTTGCAAAAATTTACCCTTTACAATAACATATAGTACATTTAAACATAATACTCTAAAATATTACTTTTGCAAATTAATTTACTATTAAGCCCAAGTAATCCACATTAGAAACCCTACTTTACTTAATTTATATAACAATCCACTCACGATTCCTCGTTTCACACACCACCATAGAATTATCCTCCCTTATTTTTCACACACCACCACAAAATTAGCCTACACCATTCTTCACACACCATCACCGAGAAACCCATCTTTGCCAAATTATTCCTCTAACACATCTCATTCATTACATTCCAATACCACTGATTTACTAACCTCTTGCTAAATTGATGTCGGTGGTTGGGGAATCGATCCCTCACCATGATATGACAACGATGGTGGCCTTGATGTTGTTGTTGTTGAGTTTTAAGTTTAATATAGTTAAATGATGGTGGTTTGTGAGACTTTAGAATCATGTGTATCTCAATGCGTTTACAATACCTTTCAGTAGTTTTTTATGATGGATTACTAGATTTAAACAAGTTTACATTAAAACGAGTTTAGATGGAAATTGTTGGTTTTATTATCTAAATACCTCATTTTATTGATTATTTAGATCTTATGGATTTTATGTCCTTACGAGCATCTAGATTCTAATTCGTGAGCCTATTTGTAGAATTCTCGTAAGCACTTCGGAGTAGCTTAGTGAATGCCATTTGCAATAATTGAAGTAGATAGTAAAAGGGCATTTGCAAGAATGGTAGTATACCGAAGGGCACGAGTTTAAATGTGGTATAAGATGGATGCACTGAGGAAAAGAAGTCCATGTTCGGAAGGAAGTGAAGGCTTGCACGACCCGTGCACATTTACACAGCCTGTGTCAAACCATTGGCTGATGCAGATAAGTCCTAGAGTGAGTCATATGCTTTTGCACGACTTGAGTTTCTATATGGAGAGGATCCGAACGTCCAGTCCGCATCCCTAGACCTATTGCACGATCATCCACTCATAACAAAAGAGGATAATTTATGTCCATGATTTGCATGCTTTAGCACAGACCACGATGCTTATATCACCAAAAGTGCTCTCCAGTAATTGGCTCGCATGCCTTTGCACGGGCCTCGCGCTCAGATTGGCCAAGGAATGTCTCCAGTATGCGGCCCTAGTGCTATTGCACAGCCTGTGCCGACGTGACTGCTACGGTTTCTATATTAAGTCCCACTAGTCTACTAGGGTTTAAGGCCCATTTTGGGTTTTTCTAAGGCCTATTTTCACCTACTATATATGTTTCCACTAGTTACTAGGGTTAACGTTTTGGCATAGTTTAATTTCAAGAGTACATCGAGAGATAATGAGGATATCTCCTCTCCTCATTTATTTTTCATAGTTTAAGCCTATAACATTAAATCCAATGCTTGAATTAGGTTCAATGTCTCTAGAGTAGTTAATTACTTGAGGAAATTTCGTATTCATGACTAGATGCTATGCCATGTTTTATGATGCACCCATAGATCTATGTGAAGTATAATATCGTGTTAGGCTTGTTATGTTACCTTGAGATTGTTAGAATTAGAGCTATTGTAGGCTCATAAGTACTATGGAGAGGAATGCATGCATGCTATCTCGAGAGACCATCTCGATCGTTAGACTTTGACCTAATTGGCTCTTCATGTAACAATCATTCATGTTAGGGATGATAGTTTCCCTAACTAGGGGAAACCCTAAGAAACCTCGATAGAGTAACATAATAGTTTGTAGTGACTAGGTTGTGGTGTAGTAATTATGGTCGTGTTAAACCTAGATTCATCACAAGATTCCAAATCCTTTGCTTATCTAGGCGTAGAGATTTGTATCCATAATGGAATGTCCAAGATGTATTGTCCTCACTCTTATATCTAATGGTTGGTACCTACTCAAGGCATTGTTCCTTTAAATGGATGGCACATTAGCATTATGAGTGAGATTGATGGGGAAGGAGGGCGGTATAAAAAAGTGTGATCGGCATGCCTTCCCTAATTATGAAAGTGGTGTAATAGCTTATAAGAACACTATGGACCTTTACGTGACAGATATTCAGAATGTTCGATTATCATCATCACTATGTGATATAGGCATAGGATCAGTTTATATATCTTATATGTGATAGAATCTAGAATCAGAGTTATTCATCGGTCATGTTACGTAAATGTTCCCTAAGTCTAGTTTACAATAGTTTAATCTTTCATCTTTGCAGGTTATTTAGTTGTATATTAAACCCCCCCCCCCCTAATATTATGTCTGGAATTCTAGCAATTCCCAGCATGCAATTAGAGTGACACACGATTGTGAGTTGTGTCTAGCAAACTTTCAAATTCTAGTGTCTCTATAGATGGCCCTGGACTTTCCACTAGCTACTATCTAATAGTTGGAAGTGAGCATAGGATAAACTCAATAAATATAATCTTTGATCTCCCAGCACTCTGCGTTGATACTGCTCTCCTATAAAACAGTTGGTGTTAGTTTCGACCCCGCGGAGTACGGATCAGTGGTGAACCTATTGTCATCGATGTTGGTTCAATTGGGTTGTTATAGCTATGATGATTGATCGTTTAACAGTTGTGGCCTTGATGTTGTTGTTACTGTTCGATATGCAGTATGTTTTGGTTGGTTGATTGCTAGGTTTTGTCGGGCTTACATTACAAGGGGTTTAGATATCCATTATTAATTTTCTTGTCTAAATCCTTAGTTTTGTAGACTTATTAGACCTAATGGATCTTATGTCCCTACGAGCATCTAGATCTCGTTTTGTGAGCTTATTTGTAAATTTCTCATAAGCACTTTGGCGTAAATTGTAGAAGGCCATTCGAAAGGATTGTTGTAGATAGTCAAAGGCCATTCACAAGAATGGTAGTAGACAGATGACCATGCATCAAAATGTGGTAGTAAATGGAATTGAACCAAGAAGAGAGAGTATTAGAAGATTGAATAAGTTGAATATTGGCCTGGCCGTGTTGTATTACACAAGCTATGCCAGTCAACCAGATGGTGCTAAGGTTGTTACATCAACTGCAGTGTATTCCACATCTAATGGCATTCAAAGGCTTGTGCGGAAAAGTATGCAGCATGAGCTATGCCATATTGAATAGCCCGTGACCCTTGAAGCTAAACCACCTAAGACTAGCCCACAAGACGTGAAGATTTTCACGAATGCGAATTGCGCCATCAGTTACCAAAAAATTGACTCCCAGCCCACAGCCTGTAAGGAATTGCACTGGTCATTCTGCTCAAAATGTGAAAACAAGCTTCCAGCCGGCGGTCTGCAAGGATTCAAATGGGCCGTGTAGTTCAAACACTCAAAAAATGTTTCGAACCATGGTACGTGAACATATGCACAGTCGTGCGCTCAAAAAAACCAGAGGACATATATCCAGCCGACAGCTCGCGCCTAATTGAACAGGTCATGCCACACGGCTCGTGCGCTTAGAAAGTCGGAGGACACATGTCCAGGTGGTAGCTTATACCCTATTTTGCATGGGCTGTGGGCTATTGCAGGGCCCCTGCTGGCGGCCAACTATGATATCTTGTTTTTTTAGAGCCTCTTTTAAGCCTGATTCCTATCTACTGTATAAGAGGACATATGTCTACTGGGGATTAAGTTTTGGCATTGGTTTTTGTTCATTCTCCTAGTTTTCCTAAGAGTAGGTGAGGAGATAAATGGGCTAACCCTTTTCTCTTAGTTTAATTCTTTTAGTTTTTCCCAAGGGCATTGAGTCCAATGAATCCATTAGGTTCAATGCTTTGGGAGTGTTTCATTAGATTGTGGATTTAATTTTGTATTTATGATTTTGTAGTTATTTTGTGATATTCTAACATCCTCCTATCTTTTAATGCCTATGATTATTATGCATGACTTATTCCTTACATTCTTTTTGTTAAATGAATGATGGATATACCATGTTGGCATACACCTTAGTCTATTTTTCATGTATGGTGCACTATGGTTGTCCCCTTGGGAGTATCTCTAGGGTAATAAAGGGAGTGAGAGTCTGCGACTGTGTGGTTGTATGTATATGGGTCTTGAGAATCGCTCCAATGACCATATGCTATTATAAACTAGATAATGAGAGCCCGATAAGCGAGGACATGATAGTAAGTAGTAACTATGGTTAGCATAATTCGAGCTTTGTGGTCGCAACCCTAGAGTAGTCATAAGATGCCAATCTCTTTTCATCTATAGGCCTAGGGAAAAGCATTCATAGTGGAGTTAGTGGAAGTGCCCGAGATGTTATTTTTTATGGGGGAAAGTAATGCATAACGGTGGGTCCATTGATGCACTTCCCAAATTGCAGGGCACTGTCGATAGAAGATGACAAGAGCACCTTCATATGATAAAAACAGGAAAGTGTTGACCATCGACCACACTATGTGGCATAAGCAATAGGATAGGTCTATACGTATTTTATTTAATAGAATCTAGGATCAAAGTACCTTACCAATCATGGAACGCAAATATCCCCAAGTGTTAGCTTAATCTAGGTTTTTACCTTAGTAGTTGTTAGATAACCTTCCCCCACTCCCCAAAGCCTTGTTTGCAACATTGACTATTCCTAACATGCATTAGATTGACGACCCAATCGCAGGCTTTGCAAAGTTAACGCTTAAATTTCTAGTATATCTTTGGAAAACCCCGAACTTGCCATTATCTGTCCCTTGGTAGTTTAGTAGTGAGTATGGGAGAAAATTATAAATCTAATCTTTGATCTTCCAGTACTCTGATGGATAGAAAATTGTTTATAAGCAATCTTGTGAAGTGTGGATCAAAAACTTTGGTGTCGCTGTTTAGGATGCTAGTCTAAAGATTTAATTGTTAACTTGATTTACTAGATTTTAGAGTTGTTAGAGTTGTTTTTTTGTTGTTGTTGTTGAGTTTTTTCTATTGCTATTATGGTTACTTTAATATGTATTTCTAGTGTTTGTCTTTGTTTTGGTATTGTCTAGTTTCTTGTTTATGGTAAATACCCATACCATAAAATTAGGAACTTTATGCTACCCACCAAAAATTGCAGGTGGTCAGAGAAGCAGAAGACACAAGGACCGACTAATATTTTTGAAGATACCATTGAGAGGGAAGAAAACAATAAGATGCTTAGGGAGTTGTTGGCTCCGAACTTGGAGAATCAACCCCTATGCATTGTCTTCCTGCCCTTTCCACCGAAAGTAACTTGTGATTTGAAGGGCAGCATGATCCAATGCCTACCTACCTTCCATGGGATGGCTGGTGAAGACCCGAACAAGCACTTTTCAGAGTTTCACATAGTGTGCACCAACATGAAGCCACCGGAGGTGTCGGAAGAGGACTACAACTTGAGATCATTTCCCTTCTTGCTACAAGATTGGGAGGTCGTCTCCGTACCTCTCAAAGATACAATTTATAATTTCTATATACTTACTAAATACAATTAAGTAGATAGTGGCAAATCAGGGTCATCCACAAAGAAGGGGGATATTCGTAAGGTTTTCATATATAAAGGTGAATACTACACTAAATATAGAGATATTAATACATATAAAAGTTTAAAAGAGGGGCCGTTGGTTGGTTGGTTTTTCTAAGTTGTGAATTTAAAGAAGAGTTAACGAACAAGCAATGTAAATCTATTAAATATGCAACAAACTACTAAGAAGAGATTGAACACAAGTTACGGGACCTTGGACGCAATTGATTTCCAATTCCAAACCTCTTATGTATCCTTGAACATACAACCTATTCAATACTTTTACTACTTTTTGTGAAGATAAATCTTCTATCCTTCTATGATAGTAGTTTACAAGAGTGAATTCGACGTCTCTTGCTAAACTTCACTAATGACTCATTTAGTCGATCAACACCTAAAAGTATCCCATTAATGACATTAATTATGAAGAATCAACAAGCTTGGTGACACTTATAAACACTACACCGTGTCTAAGCAATAAATCAATACATGCATTTACACAAGACTTGTCAAGAACGTTCAACCTTCATAAACTTCTCCTATTTTCTACACAAAATACACATGACAAAGAATTCGACATTGTCATATTCATCTAGCATTTATCAAATTATCAAGTATATTAGAAGCTCTAATTCATGCTCTTGGATTCCATATCAAAAGAGAATAAAATTATCTACTTTCTCTTAACCCTAACAAGCAATCATACAAACATTTCATATACTCAAACCTCCACAACCATTAATGTATTCAACAACCAAATTCAAAGAAAAATAAACATACAATAGCAAAGCATTAAATACCTCACATATAGTTATCAAGACGTTGGCTTGGAAGCCTTAATCAATTGCTTCCAAGACTAAGCTTAAATACTATAATTCATAATAAAAAACAATAGAAATTCAAACATAAAATCAAGATGAAACAAAGATGAAAATGGTAGAAAACTAGGGTTTTTAGAGCTGCAAGTCAGGAAGAAGAAGTTATGTGAAAGAGAGAGGATAAAATGGTATTTATAGTACAAAAAGTCAAGAAAATGGATCTGGGCAGCGACCTGTCTCGACACAGGCGTCACGACTTGCGAAGACAGAGTAAGCTGCTCTTCAATGTTTTCTTCTTCTCATATAAGTGTAGCCATATCTTCTTCAAGTCTGTATGGTCTTCATTGTCTTTAAAAGTAGTCTTCATGGTCTCCAAATCATTGAATCATTAACTTGTCTCACAAAGTTCTTTAGAAAAGTGATAAGAGCGCAAAAGTCGCCCTTAACTTAAAAGTAGTTTTCATGGGATTCTTTTGTTGTGCTAGTAATAATGACTTCCACGTGGATGTACCTCTATTCTTGAAATACTCTTTAATCTCAAACTTGTCTAAATTCCACCCTTGTCCTCTATCAAATTCACTCCTTGTTCCTCCTCCGATTTTTCCGAGCTAGATGTATCATCCACCATCTCGTTACTAACGTCCTCATTGTCATATTCTTTACTTGGGTGACACAATTCTCTTCAACGTCATTAGTATGAGTTATGTTCTTGAGAACAAATTTGTTCTTTGCCTTTGTCATTTAAGGCACTTGGGCCCTTGTATGAGTAGAACAAGGGAAGCAATCATAAGTGAACACGTATAAAATTCTCGCAAATAAAGTCAAAAAAATAGCAAACTTATATGAATGGACAAAGGAAACATAGAAGAACATAAGAGAATAAAAAATGGGGGGAATGTTGATAATTAACAGGATCTAATACGCCATACATAAAAACAAAATCCTACCTCCCTATGCACCTAGCTGAACCAAGAATTCAAATAATACGTAGCATTCACAAACTGAGACACAAAGTGAATAAAGAAAGTATGCAAATTCACCTTGTTGTTATTTAAAAATAATAATAATGTAGTTTACTCAGAAAATTGGTTGATTCCAACTCCAAAAAGTAGATCCATGATTCCTAATCTAGTTCAGAAATCAACACAATTTTATGCATTTGTCTGATATTTCAAGTTACAAGTTGCTATTTATCTAAAAACTAGGTGTCGAAAACTTCTCATGTTGACAACAGTTCTATGAAAACCAAGCTCTGCAAACACCAAGCAATATTATAGTTAGCTACTCTAGCCAAAACAAACCGCATACAAAATCAAACCTCGTAATCCAAGCAATGAATCCTCATACCAAATTCCTACACTTTTGATAACATAATTATGCACACATCACGCGACCTCCGTACACAGTAATGTAGTCCAACATACTTTAATGCAGTAATCCAGAACAAGTAACTGCAATCCACTAACGAAATTTTTCCTGAGTAATTCAACTTACAACACGATGAAGTGCACAGAACAACATAAAAGGTATAAAATTAACACAGTAATAAATTACAGTAACATAAAATGTATGAAAATGAACACAGTAATAACATGAACATTGAAAGCAAAGCAACAAATTCCTGTCTCCCTACTATCTTTGTCCTCGACCAAACTTAGAAGGCATATTGTAGTGAAAGAATTTATATGCAAGGGGAAGGAAGCGGCTATAAAGGGATAAATTTTAGACATATTCGAAAAGGAGGTGTACGAGGGAGGGGAAAATCATAAAATGGATGAATGATGTGTGCGAGGTCTACTATGGAGAAGGAGGAAAATTGGGAGGAGTGAAATTTGAGAAAAAGTGGAAGGAGAAGTGAAAAATTGAGAGGGAAGTAGCCAGAGCTTACTACCCAATAAGTAAATTTGGAAGGGAAGAAATGTGAGTGAGGCAAAATTATGGCGGTAAAGTAGATATGTTAGTCTTCATTCTAGAGGGAAAGTAGATGTACAAAATATTTCAATTAAGATGGAATCTCCACAATAATTTATATTTTAAATATACAAAAAAAATATGTACTTGTTCTAATTATAATTATATGAATACATACCATATTCAATAAACATATTTAAGATTCAAATTTAACTCCTTATAAAATAGTTATACCATCAATTATGTGATTTTATTGGATTTTTCTTAGTGAGTTATATATATAGGGGAGAATTTAGGTGAGACCATCTATTTATGTGAGACCACAATCATATGTGAGACCAAATCTCATTCGTTAGATTATACAATCCGATGGCTGTTGTTTCCGCGTGGGTGGAGTAGGGATGAATTTGATATTCTATTAATTTTATTGAGATAGCTCGTCCACGCGCGCTGAGCTAGTGCAAAGCAAACATTTGTTCCTTTTTACTTTTCTTAATCCTATTACTACCTCCATTTTATTGGATGTGGCACCATAGTCTCAGGTGTTTAGATTTAGGTGAATGAAATATGTGGATGAAATTTAATTTAGAGAGGAAAAAGTTATATGAGTTGATGAAAATGAACGAATCTTTCTGTAAAAGAAAAGTACGTCAAATTCACAAAAACAACCAAAAAGGGAAAGTGTGCCACATCCAATGAAACGGAGATATTATTTAATATGGAACTCTTCTTTTTAAATTGGTTTTCTCCATCCACAACACAGACATTCAACCACCTCAGCGTTTAAGTAATGTAAAATTATATTTTATTAAAATTTAAAGTTATAAAGGAACTACATACATAATATATTTGAAACACTTATAATAAATAGTATAAGTACAACACATGTAATTTAGCACCTTGAATTTATATATTATAAAGTTATTTTATTTCCGTAACACGTACAAGTTATAAAAGAAGCACCTACAGACTACACTTGAAACACTTATAAGTAATAATTGAAGAACCAACGATATGTACTTTTAAACACATTTAATTCATACTTATAGGTGCTTTACTTATAAGTTGTAGGTGTTTCGTGTAATTATTTGTAAGTGCTCTAAGTTATACGTGTAAGTGCTTCAATAACAATTAGAAAAAAAAGTATACGATTAAGGTTCTTCAAATATAGCTTATAGGTGCTTCTACTATGGAGTAAGAGTATTTTATGGATACTTTATATAGGTGCTTCGAGTATAAGTTTTTGGTTCCTTACTTGTAATTTGTAGGTGTTTCAATAACAACTTGGAAAAAATACACGTAAGAGTCGGTTCAAGTATGATTTATAGGTGCGTCGAATGCAACTTGTTGGTGCTTCACTTATAACGTTTAGGCTTTTTAACTTGTACATGTAGGTGTGTTATCTTGTACTTGTAGCCTTTTAGGTGCTTCAAGTGTTAATTGTTGGTGCTTCAATAACTATTTGAAAAAAAATTAGGGATTAGAGGTTCTTCAAGTATAAAGTGAAAGTGTTTTAAATACAACTTGTAGGTGCTTGAAGTGTTACTTGTATGTGCTTGAAGTGATATTTGTACGTGTTTAGAGTGTAACTTGCATGTAGCTTAGTTATAGATTATTAAGGATACTATTTAAATCGTGCTTGAAAAAATTCTACATTTTACCTTTTCCAAAAGACCAAACATAGCTAGTGATACTCTGATACTACCTAATTAACAAGAAGGGCCAACAAGTTTGGTATCAACAATGTAACCTACATGCTATTCAACTTGTGGCTACCTGCTACTTGTTCTTTACTTTTATGGACACAAGTAAAAACATCAAAATCCAACACTAAGCATAAACCAAGAGCAAGAATAACATGATTTTGCCCTTACGGGTTTTCATCCTAGCAACACATCATTTTTCTTTTGGCTCACATCTCGCCCACACATTTAGCCTCTCATTTTTTCCTAGGCCACCCTTTCCTGTTTTTGGCCTATTTGGACCCCTAATGTTGCATAAATTGCCCTCTCGGGTTTTCAACTTAGCTGTTTTCTTTTTGAATTTTTAATTAATTTTTTCTTCTTCTATTTTTTTTTCAAAATTTTCCAATCAAAAATAGCCAAAAAGCTTCTTCATGTCAAGGCTACAAAAACATCCGAATATAACAAAACACAGCATCCCAAAACTAACAAAAACATCCAGAATATCCAAGTCTAAAATATCCCAAAAGAAAGCAGTAAAAGATAAATCCCCTCCCCACACTTAAACACTACATTGCCCTCAGTGTAGACAAAACATGGTAAAACAAAATACAAATCAAAGCAGGGGAGTACAAAAGTAAAACACGCTCACAATCACTACTGTGAGGATGACCCATCCTCTCCATAGCGCTCATATATAGAGCCATCCATGCCTCTTTCCTCTGATTTCTCTCCTTGTGCCACGATGCTTCGGGATCTGGGCCTGGGTGCCACCAGAGCATGCCTGCATGTCCCAAACTTTGGATGAGAGCTGGTCAATCTTCTCAACAATATCCATAAAGTTCAATGACATATATAATTTGTACTCATATATCATGTCATGTATTTTCGAGTATAAATCTGCCGGTGGCTGCTCGTACTGTCTGTGGCAGCTGCGATTCTCCTGCATCGGATCAGGCTACTGCTATTACTGGGAAGTGCATCTAAGGTAGAGGTAAAAGAACCCTCGTCAGTCCGGACTAGGAGGTTATTAAGCTCCCGCAGAAAACCCTGCCTCCACTCAGCATTCGGCTCGATAGCTAAATCAGGCACCGCGGTGTCCAGCTCTAGCTTCATAAGCTGTGGTTGTGGAAGTTTCTTGAATGTGACACCTCCAGCCTTATACAACCAATAAAATGCCCGTGGATCCGTCGTGGTCTTGATCAAGTAAAAGTTGACCATCCGAGTCAATGTGATGTGATAGGACTCCCCCCTACCAAGTCGCTGAAGGCCCTAAGGAGTGGCGATGTCCAACTGCTCCGTGAGGGTATTCATGACCTTATCAATATCTCTCCCTTGTCTTTCTTTGCCACCTCAATGACCTTCGTGACCCATAAATTATCCCATACTGCATATTTATCCCCTCACTATTCAACTCCAACAAGAAGCGAATCTTATCACTTGGCACATTCGTCAACTCAATATGACAGAACAAAGTAGTGGAGAGTAGGAGATGTACATATCAAAGGGCGGGATGGATGATTACATTATTCTTGTCCCTCACATTCCGCGCCTTCCTGGTGATGTTATGCAAGAACAAAAATTCTCCTCAGTGGTGGTGGTATGTCTCTCGGGATTGAACCTCGCTCGGATCTATGCTCTGTCCCAACCAAATGCCTACTCAATCTTCAAGAGGATCATCTCAATGGATCTGTCATTCATATGAAACTAGATGAACCTCTCGCAAGAAATTCATCCCTCTTCATCTATGCCCTCACTGTGGACAAGAATTCCAAGGTGTATCTCTGGTAGGTGGGTACACCTCGTGACAAGAAACCTCTTATACCTCATTTATTAAGGAGGAATAGGACCGACTCCTTCAACTTAACGGCCTTCAATGTGCTATGATAAGGGAAAAAGGTCTCATAGATCCTACTTAAGGCTAACTTGTCCCATCTATCAACATAAGCTCCAGTGACCCGACGCAAGCCAATAAATTTGTACGGGGGAGGTGGTGGCGCTGGCTCAGCTACCGGTGGAAGAGATGGATCTTGAGCGGATGCGCTCATAGCTCAAGTAGGTCTAGGTCTCATCGGAGGCATGTCTATCAAGATAGCAAACAATGTCAAATGCACGAGGATATAATGGACAAAAATTATGCAATCATCACCAGGATATTATTTCCCCAAATTATGTAACACACAGTGATAAAAATCCAAATATCATTATAGAAATTAGCAGTTATAGTCAAAATGATGTAGTCGACACACTAATATCATAAAAAGGCTACTACAAGGGTGCAAGAATGCTTATATATCTATACATGTAAAATTCAATCCAATTGCATTGCTAAGCACACTATGCCACAATTGTTTCCTATTTCACCAATCTATCTCAAATATTGCAACTCCCCCAACAATTTAAATAAACTTATGGCATCACATATATCATGCAATTCTACGTTCCCAATATAGATCAACATATAGCTAATATACAATTCTGTAGAAGCACAATCATAGTTATATATCATCATGATTAGCTAATGTCAAAATTTCCAAAATTTCATCCTTCAAGATCACAACCAAAACATCCACCAAAACACCAAAGCATAGTAATAGCTAAAATGTAGAACAATTCAATCAACCAATACCAAAGCAAAACTAGCATAATCAATTCTACTAGTTTCATACCTAAAATCAAGTTATGAACATAATATCAACATTCCTAATCCATAAAACAAACAGTTCATCACCAATTCCAACAATTCCTATAAATTAACATATTCACAAAAATCACCAATTCAATCTATATCACAATTCAAGAACAAAGAGGTGAAGAAATGTACCAATTCGATGCTTAGGATGATGAATAAACTGAACCAACATGAATTCCTAACCCTATGCACTTGAAATTTTGAAATCTGCAAAGGTTAGAATTTTGGGTTTCTTTGAGAAATCTACTGGGGATTGGGATGAGGAAGATTCCACCCGATTTAAATGTAGTTTTTTGGCCGGATTTGGTAGAAAGGAAGAAGGGCAGTGGTTATGGTGGAGGAGCAGCAGAGTTGAGACAGTTGGCAGGAAAGAAATTGGGCTATGCCAAAAAAAATTTATAGCTGCACTGTCGCGACTCGAGATGGAATTGTCGCAAGTCATGGATGATGGAGTCAATGGATTCCCAAAAGTCAAATTGATATCGCGCTCGCGATAGGCCTGTCATGAGTCATGAAAATTTGGTCTTGGGACTTGCATTTTTTCAAACTCTTTCTAATTTCTGTGACGATCGCGAAGAAATCATCGCGACAGTGTCACGACTCTCAAAAATGGTGTTGAAATCTCGTCCAAAAGTTCTGATTTTCATTGAGATTGCGACAAGACCATTGCGACTCGCGACAATGGGTGGCGACTCGTGATAGGACCATCGCGACTCGCGAAAATCTGGATCTGTAAGTTCACATTTTTCAAAACTTATTCTAATTTTGGTCGTGATCACGACTTGCAAACAAATGAAGTTGGGAGTTGTAAAAAATCCCCTGTTTATCGCGACTCGCAATATAGATTTCTTGACTCGCGATATAGCTATCTTGACTTGCGATATAGCTGTCGTGACTCGCGATATAGATGTCGCAACTAGCAATATAGCTATCGCGACTCGCGATATTGCTGTCGCTACTCGCGATATAGCTGTCGTAACTCGTGATGGACAGGGTTTCACATAATAAGAATAAATTTTGAGGTTTCTAACTTCCATGCTTTTGTTCACTTATTATAGCCTTCAGTCCTTCATCCATCTGTTGCAATGAACTTCAATTGTTTATAAAATCAGGGAAAAACACACCCGTGAGAAGAACACGACAAAATAATGAAATTATCGACAAAAATTTAAATTGAAAAAACATCAACTGAAAGTCTAGAGTGAGTATCTTTATTATCAAAACCAATTTTCTTTAATGTCACCGGCAGAACTTACCTCCCTTCTTGGTTTACTCACAAACTTTTGTGGTATGGTTTCAAACGTTGTCCATTTACCTTGAAGGAGTTGGACTTAGCTCGATCTAATATTTCTACCACACCATGCGAGAAAACCTTTACCAATTCAAAAAGACCAATCAATCGCGGCCTCAATTTTCCGGGAAATAGGCGAAGGCGGGATTGAAATAAGAGGACCTTTTGACCTACGTCAAACTTCTTCCTATTCATCAGCTTGTCATGTAAAGCCTTTGTCCTTTTAGATTTTGGCTTTCTCATAGGACTCTCTTCTTATCTTCTCCAATTCTTGCAATTCCAGCTTCCAATACAAACTGGCCTAATCCATATCAAGGTTGAAATTCTTTACCGCCCAATAAGCCTTCTGCTTTATTTCCACCGGTAAATGGTATTGTTTTCCAAAGACCAACCGATATGGTGACATATCAATCGGTGTCTTATACGCCATCCTATATGCTCACAAGGCATCATTCAACCAAGAACTCCAATCCTTCTTATTAGGTTGACCATTTTTTTAAGAATGGACTTGATTTCCCTCTTGGGAACTTTGGCTTGGCCATTGGTTTGAGGGTGATAGGTGGTGGATGTCTTATGTGTAACGCCATACTTCTTCAAAAGTGGCTCTATTGTTCGATTGTAAAAATGGATGCCACGATCACTAATCAAGGTTCGAGGGACCCCGAACCTAGAGAAGATGTTTTCTTTCAAGAAATCTTCAACTAATTTAGAATCATCAGTCTCACTGGGTTTTCTTCAACCCACTTTGACACGTAATCAATGACAAGAAGAATATATTTAAAGACAAAAGAGTTAAGGAACGGTCCCATAAAGTAAATGCCCCAAACATCAAAGATTTCAAAATACAATATATGCTTTTGAGGCATCTCTTTCCTAGAGGAAATATTTCTTCTTCTCCGACATTCATCACAAGATTTTCAAAAAGTGTATGCATGTTTATTCAATGTAGGCCAATAAAAACCACTTTCTAAGACTTTCCTAGCAGTCCTCTTTGCTCCAAAATGAATGCCACATGCATACAAATTACAAAGAGCAAGAATTGAATGCAGTTCACTATCGGGGAAGCATATACTAAAAACTTGATCAATACAATGTTTCCACAAAAAGAGAATATCCCACAGATAATACTTAGCATCACTTCTAAGCTAATCTTTTTGAGCCTTTGTAAAATGGGGAGGAAATTTATCGGAGACAAGAAAATTCACGATGTTGGCATACCATGGTTGGAGGTTCCTGATAGAGAACAATTGTTCATCGGGGAACTCCTCCCATATATGTTCCGTCATTGGTGACATTACCTTAACTTTTTGGTATGGAACCAACTGGCTCAAATGATCGGCTACAAGGTTCTCCGTACTTTTCTTGTCTAGGACCTCCAAGTCAAACTCGCTCAAAAGAAAAATCCATCTAATCAATCTCGGCTTAGCCTCTTTCTTCTACATCAAGTGACGAAGCGCTGCATGGTCAGTGTACACAATAACTTTGGTACCAAGCAAATAAGATCAAAACTTTTCTAAAGAGGATAACACCGCTAGCAATTATTTTTCTGTGGTGAAGTAGTTCCTTTGGGCCTCGTTAAGATTCATGGATGCATAGTGGACGACATGTGGCACTCTCCCTACTCTTTGACCAAGCACCGCTCCGACGGCGTAATCACTTGCATCGTATATGATCTCAAAGAGCATGGACCAATCGGGGGTTAAATAATAGGGGCCAAAACTAACCTTCTTTCAATAAATTGAAGGCCCCTTTTCAACACTCGTCCACAACAAATTCCACCTCATTTTGCAATAACTTGCACAAAGGAGATGCAATCTTGGAGAAATCCTTGATGAAGCGGCGGTAAAATCCTGCATTACCAAGAAAAGAGTGCACTTTGTGTACATTAATGGGATAAGGCAAAGTTTGAATTGTGTCTATCTTTGCCTTGTCTACCTTAATACCCTTAGAGGAGACAGTTTTGCCTAAGACAATGCCTTGTTCTACCATAAATGACATTTCTTAAAATTTAACACAAGATTAGTATCAATTCAATGCTTAAGAACTTGTGCTAAATTTTCTAAACAATTGTCCAGAGAATTACCATGAACGGTACAAATTATCCTTGAATACTTGAACAAATTCCGTAAAATTCTTACCATACACCTTTGGAAACTAATGGGGCATTACATAGCCCAAAAGGCATACGCCGGTAAGCAAACATACAAAAGGGGCACGTGAATGTGCTTTTATCTTGGTCCTTTGGAGCTATGGCCACTTGAAAATACCCCGAGTACCCATCCAATATGCAATAATATGGATGACTCACGAGCCTCTCGAGCATTTGATCAATGAATGGTAACAAGAAGTGATCTTTTTGGGTTATCGCATTTAGCCTCTGGTAGTCAATGCAAACTTGCCACCCATTTTGGACATGAGCGGGCACCATTTAACCTTTCTCATTCTCAATTACTATCACCCCACTATTCTTTAGCATCACTTGAGTTGGGCTCACCAATTTACTATCCGATAAATGATAAATCATCCCCGCTTGAAGCAATTTAAGGATCTTCGCCTTCACCACCTCCATCATAGGTGGATATAAACGCCGTTGGGGTTGTCGCACAGGTTTTGCATCATCTTCTAATAATATTTGGTGCATGCAAGTTTATGGACTTATACCCTTGATGTCGGAAATAGTCCATCCAATTGCTTCCTTATTTTCTCGCAACACCACCATTAACTTTTCATCTTGCTCTTGAGTGAGCTTACTTGAAATGATGATCGAGAGTGTTTCTCTTTCCCCAAGAAATGCATAATTGAGTTCACTTGGAAATGGTTTAAGTTCAATTACCGGGGCTTTCACCATTGATGGAAAGAGTTCCACTTTCTTGTACTTCGGACGGGTAGAGGAGGGCTGTTCGAGCTCATCTTTTGAATCTCATTCAAGTCCTCAAAGTTGTCCTTCATGTTAGTGCTCATAGAATATACATCATATGCAGCTTTAATATTCTTCATTAGGATACTTCATAGAGTCATTTATGTTAAAATCTATTTTAATTCCATCGAATTCAATGGTGAGGGTACCATTAGCACATCAATCATTGTCCTAGAAGTTTTCAAAAATGGCCTCCCCAAAAAAATGGGATTGCATGTTAATCATGCTCCATATTAAGGACATATAAATTTGTGGGGGATATTAGGGAATCAACCTTAACCAACACATCTTTCAAAATACCTTTTGGGTATGTGCTATAATGATCAGCTAGTTGGATAACAACCTCGGTTTTGTGCAAAGTGCCTAGATCTATATTTTTATACAAAGGATATGGAATCACGTTAATGGAAGCACCTAAGTCTAGCATGTCCTTGTTAACACATTTCCCTCCTATCCGACAAGGAATCATAAATATTCCCGGATCATCGTATTTAGGAGGTAACTCCTCATAAAAAATGGCTGAGACATACTCACTTTTTCCACTCTTCTTTTTACTCTTCAATTTTTGTTTCCTATTGATGGTACACAACTCTTTGAGAAATTTAGCATACTTAGGAATTCAATTTATGGCATTCAAGAGTGGAATGTTTACCTCACATCTATGAAAGACTTCGTAGATGTCTTTATTGTCCTCCTTGGTCCTCCTATCCCTTAAGCTCTCTGGAAATAGTGGTTTCGACTCATAGATAGAGATCTCCGCCACTTTTGGATTTCTTGAGAGGAGGGGATAAGGTATAGGGATTTGATCCTGGCCTAGGAACGAAAGTCTCCACCTCAATTTGTTCCCCCTCATTCATCTTATCACTGGCCAAGACCTTGGCCTTTTTCTTAACTTCTTCTTCCTTTTCAAACACCCGCTCCACAGTAACCTTGCCTTGGGGTATTCTCACTTCCTTTTCACTCCTTAATGAGCTGGCACATACATTTTGACAAGGGTTAAGCTCCGGCTTAGAAGGATGTTTCCCACAATCTCTTGCCTTCATTCGATTCAAGATTTGAGCCATTTGGCTCACTTGAGTCTCTAGATTTTTTATGCTAGAGTCGGTTTTCTCTTGGTGTTTTTTGGCCCTGTTCACACACATATATTTAATTTCTCAATGGCTTACATGATTTCCTCCTTTGACATCCCCGAACCTTGACCTTGATTGTGGGGCCTATCACCAAGCCTTTTGTATTGAGGTTGTTGTGGCTGATATTGTTGTTGAACAAGGCGATAATGTATAGCATTTTGACCCCCTTGTGCATTCCCATATCGGAGATTTGGGTGTACTTGGTTGACCGCATTGTAAGGTTGATTTTGGTAGCCTCTTCCTCCTTGGTATCCTTGATATCCTTGAGACCCTTAGTTTTGGTATCTTGGCCTCATTGATATTCCATGGCACTCACCTTCTCCACATAATCATCTTGCAAAGTAGGACATGCATCCGTAGGATGCGGAGAAGGCAATATTGAAAGATTTCACATGTGGTTTGGCTCTAAATTTTGTCATCAAAGTCTTGACCATAGAAGTAAGGGTCAAGACTTGGTATTCAAGCTTCCCATTGTTGGAAGGAGAACTTGTGTTGGGATTTTTCCTTCATAAATTGGCTCTTGAGCTAAAATTTCTTAATTATTTGGATAGCTCCTTTTAGAGCTCCATAAATTCCCTCGAGGAATTGTTCCTAAGAAAACCATTACAAGCTCCCCTCACTAGCCTTTGATCTTGATCAAGAAGGCCATTATGGAAATAATAGACCAAATCCCTATCCGAGTAGCCATGATACGGACAACTAGCGAGAAGTTTCTTGAATCTCTCCCAATAGTCATAAAATGAGTCCTCATTCCATTGGATTATGTTGCTAATATCCTTCTTCAAGATGGAGGATTATGAAGCCGGGAAGTATTTTGAGGGAAACTTCCTCTGCAACTCAATCCAATAAGTGATGCTTCCAGATGGAAGATAATAGAGCCAATCCCTTGTGACAAATAGTAATGAAAATGGGAAGGCCTTCAAGATATAAAGCTCCTCATTCACTCCTTTGAGAAGCATCCCACTACAAACCATGTGAAAGTCGAGGAGGTGTTTGTTGGGATCTTCCCCTTGCCTGCCAAGAAAGGATGGTAGCAAGTGTATCGATCTAGACTTCAATTCAAAATGCCATTAGCTCCAACTACCAGATATGTGATGCACATTGGTTGTTTCTCGATATTGGGAGCCATAACCTCTCTCAGTGGAATTTGCCTCAACGGCCTGTTCCCTCCTTGAATGTGAGGGTGTTGAGGTCCTCCTCCTAGAATTTCCTCTTCATGTTCCTCTTGGTGATCCATAGAGGTATAAGGTTTCTTAAAATGGTCACTAAGAGGGGTGTTATTCACACTTTCCAAAGAATTCCATCTAGCCCATTTGAAGTTATACTCTAACTCAGGGTCGTAGTGTATAAGTTCTTGTGAAAAGGATCAAGTACAAACCATACATCCAAGAACTTGAACAATATGTCTCCAAGCCAACCTAATATCAAATAATAACAAAATAAAAGCAAACTAACAAATATTCACAACTCGAATATATTCATACATAATATGCCCAAACAATTAAAAACACACACCTATTCCTCGGCAGCAGTGCAAAAAATTGGGAGGTCTTCATCATACCTCTCAAAGATACAATTTATAAGCCTTAAATGCTTACAAAATACAATTAAGTAGATACTGGAAAATTGGGGTCGTCCAAAAAGAAGCGGGATTTTCCTAAGGGTTTTCACATATAAAGGTGAATACTACACTAGATATAGAAATGTCCATACATATAAATGCTTGTAAAGAGGGGGGGGGGTTTCTAAGTTATGAATTTAAAGTAAAATTAACTTGTAAGCAACGTAAATCTAATAAATATGCAAGAAACTACTATGAAGAGATTAAACACAAGTTACGGGACCTTGGGCGCAATTGATTTTCACTTCCAAACCTTTTAACTATCCTTAAACATACAACCTATTCAATACTTTTACTACTTTTTGTGAAGATAAATCTTCAATCCTTCTTTGATAGTAGTTTACAAGAGTGAATTCGACATCTCTTACTAAACCTCATTAATAACTCCTTTAGCCGATCAATGCCTAAATGTATCCCATTAATGGCATTAAGTACAAAGAATCAACAAGCTTGGTAACACTTATAAACACTACACTGTGTCTATGCATTAAACCAATTCATGCATTTACACAAGATTAGTCAACAACGTTCAATGTTTATAAACTTCTCCTATTTGCAACACAAAACAAACATGACAAAGAATTCGACATTATTACATTCATCTAGCATTTATCAAATCATCAACCATATTAGAAGCTCTAATGAATTCTCTTGGATTCCATATCAAAAGAGAGGATAATTAGGTACTTTCTCCTAACCCTAACAAGCAATCATACAAGCATTTCAAATAATCAAACTTCCAACACCATTATTGTACTCAATCACCAAATTTAAAGCATAATAAATGCCCAATAGCAAAGAATTAAATAGCTTACATATAGTTCTCTAGACATGGGCTTGGAAGCCTTAATTAACTGCCCCAAAAACTAAGTTTAGCTACTAGAATTCATACTAAACAACAACGGCAATTCAAACATAAAATCAAGATGAAAATTATATAAAACTAGGGTTTTTAGAGTTGAAATTCATGAAGAAAAGTTATGTGAAGGAGATAGGATAAGATAGTATTTATATCAAAAAAAAGGTCAAGAAAATGGATCTGGGCAGTGACCTGTTGGGACTAGCGACAGATAGAGTAGCTATTCTTTAACGTTTTCTTCTTCTCGTCTAAGTGTAGCCATCTCTTCTTCACTTGTTAAAGTCTTCATGGTCTTCATTGTCTTCTAAAGTAGTCTTCATGGTTTCCAAATAATTGAATTATTACCTTGTCTCAAACAATTCCTTAGAAAAGTGATAAGAGTGCAAAAGTCGCCCTTAACTTTCCTAATAAGAATTTCAAGGTAAAATGGAGTATCTAAAGCACAAAAACCTGCCAAAATGAGTACAAAAGATGTTAAAATAACCATATAATATGGACACATTAAAGATGCAGCCAAAGATTGGCTATACTACCTCTCATCGGCTTGCATCACTTCTTGGATAGTTATGAAGATAAGGTTTATTGAGAAATACTTTCCCGCTTCCAAGTGTGTATGTCTAAAGAAATAGCTCTCGAACATTTTACAATTGGCAAACGAGTCTCACTACAAGTATTGGGAGAGGTTTAAGAGATTGTTGGTGAGTTGCCCCTACCATCTGTTCAAAAAGTGGTAATTTCGTGTACTATTTCTTCGAGGGACATTGTGACGAAGATATGAGAATGGTCAATGCAGCGTGCAATAGATCCATATTGAACAATATCCCTAAGGATGCAATGGCATTATTTGAGGAAATGGCCAACTACATAAGATAATTTGGCACCTGACCCCGAATGACGACATTAGAGGAGCCCGCACAATCTCCTAAGCTTGAGAAACAAGTTCAAGCGCTTGCTTCCATGATGAAATCATCTATTAAGGGAGGGCTCAACAAGTGAAAATGTGTGGCATTTGAAATCTTGATCATCCAACCAATACATGTTCGCAAGTGGTTGAAAACTTTGAGAAAGTCAAGGCTTTGGACTTCAATGGTGGGACCGTCAATTAGCTAGGAGGCAACAACAAGGGTTTCGAGAGAACCAATAAATAGATAGACAAGATCACTATGCAAATTCCTTCAATCCTCAATACCTCGATCACTATAACTTCCGGTGGAGCAAAGAAAACCAAAGGTACAACCGAGGTGGACCACCTCAACTCAACCCAATGGGAGAAGGACCTTCCAACATCAATGCACCATTGTACAAGTTGGACCGGGATGAGATCCTTGATGTAATAGCCTAATTGGAAAAGAACTGCGTTGTGTTCGTGGAGTGGACAATGATGAAGATTAAGAAGCTCGACACTGGACCATTCTCAAGCATCAAGAACCTTGAACTGCAAGTTAGTCAACTTGTCACGTTGGTGAGCCAACTTGAGGCTAGGGTATCCAGCAAGCTACCATCTAAACCCGAGGTTAATCCATGGAATGTGAATGCCTTAAAGTTGATAAGTATGAAGGAGGTACGTGAGGCCAAAAAGGAGATCGTGCAAGAGGATGACCAACTTGTGGAAAGAAACAAGACCAATATCAAAGAACAAGAGATGGTTGTTGAAGTGGAGCCCTCAAAAGAGTTCTCCACAACCGAGGCAAGGGTGAACCCTCCGCCGCCATTTTCTAGTGCCTACGGGAAAGGCTAAAGGTGGCAAACAATGAAGTGCGAATTGGCAAAATCTTCGAGAAGGCTGAGAATAGCATTCCTATTCTTGATGTCATTAAGAAATTTTCACATGCGATTTTTTTGAAAAATGCTTGCACTAAAGGAAGGGTCAAACTAACTAAGAAAGTAGGTCAACTGAAAACGGGGGGGAGTAGCTACTTAGCTTATAAGAATATATCTAAATTGTGTTATGACCCCGGAATGTTTTTTATCCCTATTTCTCTAGGTGGTAAATTGGTGAAGAATGTTATGATTAACTTAGGTGCTTCTATCAATGTCATCCCATTTAGCCTATATGAGAACATTGACATAGGTAAGCTTAGGGACACTAGGGTTATTGTCCAACTAGCCAATCATTCCCAAGCTAGCCCTAGAGGTATAGTCAAGGATTTCATGGTTAGGGTAGACAATCTAGTGTTTCTAGCGGACTTCTATGTCCTTAACGTAGTGCACGATGGTTGTGCGGCCCAAATTTTATTGGAGAGAACGCTCATAAAAACATTAAGGACCAAGATAGATGTCCATTTGGGAACACTAGCCCTAGAGGATGATTTTGATAAGGTTAGTTTGATATTTATAAGTCTAAGCATGATCCACCTATTTCCCCTCTTATGTGCAATCGTATATCTTTACATGATGAAATTGTTCAATATTATGATTCTTGCATGATTGACGATAATGAATTCCTTGATGATGTTGATTAGAGTGATGAGAGTGATGAGAGAACTCATATTTTTATCTTTGATTGTGATGTTAATGTTGAAGACACTTATGCCATGTGTGAGTTTAGTGATGATATTTTTATTGTGAATTCTCTGGTCACTAACATGCAGTAGTTGGTGGAGATTCACGAGGAATTAAAACCCCCTTGACTACCTCCTAAACCTGAGAAAATGGCTAAGGATGGACACACACTCTCTATAACGAACAAAGTTCATGAATGCTAGGGTAACACTTTGTGGACACCTCTCCACAAAGTGTTACCCTTATATTCATCACAAAGATATCATCGTAGGTGCAGTTGTAGATGGCGACTCCGGATACCCAATGAAGTGTAGAGTGTAATATAGGAAAGATGAAACTGCTAAGCTTTGTAACAAAACGTCAACTTTTATTAATAAAAAAATGAAAATTACAGGGAACTAAATCTCCTATTGAGGAAAGGAAAAGGAAACTAAATCTCCTAATGAATGAAGGAATGAAACTAAATCTTCTAATGAAAAGGGGGAAAGCAGATAAAATAATTTAATTAGAGGAAGCAAATATAATGTTATCAACGCTGCTCCCACTTGTCAAGAAATGCCAATCCTAATGCCACATCAATCTCTCCGGGGTCAAAACAAATTTCTCCTGAATTTGTTGGCGTGTCATCGTCTGAATTTTCACCCGTGTAAAGGCATAAGTGTTTGACATTAAAAACGTTCGACTTGCGAATGTGACTTGGAAGCTTCAAGTGTTAGGCATTAAGGTTGATTTTCTCAAGGATCCCCACTGGGTCGATCTTCTTTGGCTTGAGCTTGTTGAAATCGTGGGAAGGAATATAGTCATTGGTAAGGACAACCCACACAAAATCGCCGATGTTGAACTTGATCATGCGGTGCTTAGCATCAGCTGAACTTTTATACGTCGTAATGGTTTCTTGGAGATTGGAAATGGTCTAATGGGGCCTGTCAGCAGCATCGCCATGGGGCTTATGAGGCATGGGAACCGGAGCGAGTTCAAGCGAGCAGCGTGGGATGACTCTGTACATGACTTGGAATGGGCTAAGGCCGGCGCTATGATTGACAACATGGTTATGAGAAAACTCGGCCTAGATAAGTTTCAAATTTAACGTTTTGATGGATTCACCGATAAGGCAACACAAAACATCACCGAGGGAGTGATTGACGACTTTGGTTTAGCTGTCGATCTGTGGATGATATGAGCTACTTGTTGGGTTTCTCTAAAAAGTCAAAATAGATTTAGTTTTGACTTAATGTTTAATCTTTGATGGGCTACAAGGGTTTAGGCCCAATAAGATTAGACATAGGGTTTAAGGGTGTGTTTAGTATAAATAGATAGTTATTGCGAGACCAAGAGGGGTTTTAATCTTGATAATGTGTGTTTGTTCGAGGTTAAAATCCCAACAACTGGTATCAGAGCTAGATTGAAGGGATCAAAGGAAGCTAGATTGAAGGAAGCAAGAAGATTTAAGAGACACAAGATTGAGCGAAAGATTTGATTTACGGATTTGCAGGCGCAGCGTAGGTAGATCTGACTTATCTCAAAATTCGACCGTTTGATTTTACTGAAAATTTGGTAGGACGTTTCTGGGTCGTTGTTCTACCATCTGAACGGTGGAGATCAAGTTTAGATGTCAATAAGTGCTACAGTTTGCGTCGGACAGAAGCTCTATAATTTGGTTATTTCCTCTTCTCTTGTGTTTTTTGTTGTGTTGTTTGGTTTTGCTGAGAATTTAGATCGTGGGAGGACTAGTTCAAAGATGGCCTGCAGAGATTTTTTCAAAAGACTTCAATGTGAGGAGATGTCATATCATGAATGAGAGTAGATGATTGGAAACTCGAAAAGTCTAGAAGAGATAATTGGCATGATGAGCGACTCGTCACTCGTGATGATTGATGATGGATATTTTGGTGGTTGATGATGATTGTTTGAAGATTGATGGTTATTTTGAAGACAATGTATTTGTACTTTGAGTTGAGGGAGGAATTGTTGGGTTCTCCTCAAAGTCAAAATAGAGTTAGTATTTGACTTAGTGTTTAATCTTTGATGGGCTACAAGAGTTTAGACCCAATAATATTAGACCTAGGGTTTAAGGGTGTGTTTAGTATAAATAGACATGTTGTGCTATTGTAGTAGCCACCACCTTAAAAGA
>JAULKM010160127.1:0-16496 GCA_032355605.1 Rubia tinctorum | reverse complement strand
CCAATTCTGGTATAGGTCCTTTGTACTACTATATAATGTACCCAAGAGCATGAATACAAACACACAATTATTACCCCCGTAAATATTCTTCAGAAATGAAAGAACTAGAGCTATCGATCTCTGGTCTGAACTGAAAATCCGACATGGACCGACACGATCGAACTCAACCCAAAATTTGATTCTGACTCGAGAGATATCGATCCAAACCCAAATTCAAACCCGAATCTGACATTACCGAACTAAACCCAAAATCCGATTCTAACCCGAGAGATATCAACCCAAACCCAAACCTGATTGTAACCCGAGAGATTTCAAGACCGACAAGGCCAAATTCAACGTGAAACCCGATTTGAAACTAAACTCAACCCACAATCAACCCGATTTGAAACTAAACTCAACCCACAATCAACCCGAACCGATTCAACCCGATAAATCAACTATATATATAGCCCTACATGTAATCAACTCAAAATCGATTCAACTTGAGTTTCGTGTAATTTAAATGATTTTGATTTTTGTAATTAACCCAATTTGTAACGGTCCAAAATCCATTCAACTCAATATCCAGTCAATATAGATTAAAATTAATATTTTTGGAGTTAAGTGTTAAAATAACCTTATATTTTGGTCGAAAGTGTCAATCTAACCCTATAAAAGATGAAAATGCAAATATAACCCTAAGTTTTGGACGAAATTGCTAATCTAACCTTGAAAATGACCGAAATCCAGTAAACTGACCATTATACCCAAGTTGAAAAAAATTAAAAATTTTGAAAACATGAAATGACTTTATTAGTGTCTATTAACCAAAACATTTTTTTTTTCATTTATCTTTTTTCCCTAGTAAAACTTTCTCAGCGTCCAACCACCCTCTTCTTCTTCTTTTCTCATTCTCCTCGTCCCTCATCCCGCCAACCCCTTCTTCTTCTTCTCTGCCACTCACCATCCTTTTCCCAGCGATACCCTCTTCTTCTTCTTCTCCGCCGCAACCACGAATGGCATTGCCCTATTCTTCTTATTCTCCACCGCGACCACAAATGGCATTTCCCTATTTTTCTTCCCAATGGTGACGTAGTGATGGGTGAAGTGATGGGGTTTGGTGATGTGGCGATACGCCATCTATGGTGGTTGATGGTGGCAGGGCCTGAGGTGGAAGGGTGGTGTCGGATAAGGGGGAAAATTGGGTTTGGTGGTGTGGTGAATCAGTGGTGGGAGACTGTGCGGTGGTGGTGGAAGAGGCGGAGCAACGGAGGTGGTGGCTCTGGAGTATTTCACCAAAAAAATGCCATATTTCAGAAGCTCAAGATTAAGGTTGATAACAAGGTACGATTCCATTATGGAAAGTTACTGATTTATTATTTTGGTTTTGTAATGTAGGATTGTTATATGTGGATTGATTATTTTTTTGCTGTATTTATTTTCCATTTTTTGTGGCGGGGCTGGGGGTTGAAAGGTGGTGGCGGCAACGGCGGAGCAAGGGTGGTGGTGGCTAAATCCCTTTTTAATCAAACATGGTCACATTAGCAAGGGGTAGAAGGGGTAGTTTAAAGCCCATGGGTAATTTTATCTTCTCAAATTAGATCAACCTTGAATTCGTTTAGTCAACGCATGAATTGTGTAATTTGGGTATATCGGCACTATTGTTCAAAAAAATTAGGGTTAGAATCGCACTTTCAGATAATAAAGAATTAGATTGACAATTTCAGAAAATAATAAGTTTAATTTTGTATTTCCCCATATTTTATAATTAAACAATTTATTAGTAACTGAAATAATTATATGAATAAAACCAAAGATATATGTATTGTGAAAAAGTATGGTTAAGTTTATACAGTTAACGAATAATAGTCAAATAAAGAGATAACTTTAATTAGAATTATGATTTTGAATTGATAATTATAGAAAATTGAATAAATATTGATTTCACACTAAATTTGCAATGTAATATAATATTTTAAAAATAAATTATAAATAAAAGTTACTACATGTTACACTAAAACAAAGCTCGATAATAATGAAAAGGTAAGAATAATATTATTGAAACATAACCCTTAACCAACCCAAATTTAATCGAGTAGTATAATGACCTGATCCAAAAATGAACCAACCAAAAATATATCCATATCCAATATGAAACTTAATAAAAAATATTGACATGATCTGACCTGAACAAAACTCAAGTACAAAAAACTACACGACACTGATCCAATCCAAAAAAAACCCGACATGATCCAACCCGACCCGACCAGACCTGATAATAATTTGACCCGACCGACCTAATCCGAATAAAAATAAATTACACGGGAGTAATCTGTCATGAGTGTAACCCAACCCAACACGACCTAGCAAATAAAATTAAACACTTTTCAACCTGATATGTTTTAACCTGGACCGTTTCCAACCCGACACGATGATTACACGAATTGACACCTCTAGAAAGAATACTTCCTCACTTTCTTTAAAAATGACACTTTACTATATAAATGTATTGTTCATCAAAATGAAAATGCTACAGTGTAGAAGAAGCCTATTAAAGGAGGTTCTATAATACCACAAAAGACACATTCTATGACTCCACCTTTAATCGTTGCAAAAACCATTTTTGATTGATATCAAAATTTAGTTCCAAATTTAGAACTTGAATATGAGATTCTAAAATAAAAGCAGCCCATTAATAAACGATGTTTAATAAACGGTCATGTATTGGTGTTTAATAAACGGTGGTTATTGTTAAATCGCCGCTAGTTTAACCAAAACGCGGCAGTTAGTTTTAGCCGACGCACTATTAGATCCATTCCTATATCAGAATGTATATAGTTCAGTACGACCGATATCGAAAGTTAAATTTCCCGACATTGTAATTATAAACTCTAGAAGTTCCATGGCCATGTATTGCAAAATTTGAATAAGGAATTCAATTTCTCGGGCTTGCATAGTTGACCATTTTGTAGTCATACACTAAATTTTCCCACGGTAAGTATTGGAATTTGTTCCATTGGGAAATCCATTTTAAGTGTTAATATAGTTGCCTGGCTCTTGTTATGATTTTAGAAGATTAGTCAGAATATTGTTGAACTAGAATATGAAATACATTGCATTGAATTGTGATCATATTCATTCACTTATAAAAATAAGGACTAGTAATGAATTATTTTCACAACATCGAATTGTGTCTTGGATATTGGTATCGTTCAAGCTTTCTCTATGTTTATCAATTCATGACAATGATTAAATTAATTGTATTGTGACTGTGAATTTATGCCCTTGTTCATGTCTTTATAGAATGTCGTCCGCAGGTCCAATGCATTCCGATGAGGAAAATTCCTTTCGAGTGATTATAGTACCCTAACTCCTTTAAATACCTGCAAATATCCTCGGGTTTGTTCCATAGAGTAAGATCTGACGATCAAGTCGGTATCATTTGCATGTATGTGTCTTTTGAGGAAAAAAATGTCATTTACCTTTTCTATTTTTATTTATAGGATTTCAAACATGCAATCATGGTCGGATTGCTGCTATTTCCTCTTTGAATCTTGGTTCAAAAGATGGGTGTCTTGGTAAGTGTTGCTTTTATGTTATATCCGTGGTTGGACAGCTAGTGGCATTGTTGTATTCCAGGTCTTCGTCAGTTCAGAAAACTCCCTTGATCCTTTGAAGCCATTGCTACGCATGTTTAATTATAACTAACTAGGACTGGGCAGGTTATATATATATGTATGTATGTATGTATATATATGTATGTATGTATGTATGTATATATATATGTATGTATGTATACACACACATGTCCCCTATCCCAATGTCGAAGTCATAGAAAATGAAATGTAGAGTGACTGTTTTTTATATGGATGATGTGATATTTGAAGCAGAGTGATGATGGAGGAAAAATATTCAGCGGATCAATAAGTTTTAATAGTGTAATAGATACGAAGTTTAAAATTATTTCATAGGTAGAAAAATGCGTATTGTTATATTTTGAAAGAACATGGAAATGTTTTAGCATAAATGTAATGAAGTGTAAAGTTTTATGGTAAACGTTTAATATTCCCTAAATTTTGAGAGTTGGTTAGTAATGTCCCAAAAAATAAGGGAATAATTGATGTATAAAAATAAAATGCTAAATGGAGTATTCATTATTAACCATGTTTTCCTATACGTGTAACGGTTCTGGTTTTCTACCGACACAAATAATCCATTGCAATGAAAAGGTAAACGTTTAGTTAAAGTAACTCTAACGATTTGTATTCCCTAGTAACTCTATAAAAGCAAGCGCCCTTCAAACAAATTCACAATATTTCTTTCTTTTTTTCCTTAGGTGTTTTTAACAGTTTCAAAAGGCTAATAAAATTTCTTCATGAGAGCTCATTTTTATGAGGTAAATCATTCTCCCTAAAATTTATATTTTGGGATCATGGTAGATGTTTGCACTGAGTCCTTATCATCCACTGCTAACCCTAATGTAAGTAGGTGTAGCAGTTAGGGTACTCGTAGTGTTGTGCATTTGAGAATGTGGTTAGTGAGAATGATTCAGGGGGAGAAGCAGTTGAGGATGGTCAAAGTGTTGTGACTGAAATGATAGCAGTACATCTTTTGAAATGATTGTGAGATTAGGGTACTGAGGTAGGGGAGAGAGTATGAAGTTCTTCTACTGGTTTTTATTATCATAATATATATAGTATAAACATCATTTGGTGTATGGGTTAACCCTACCCATTGTGGATTTTGTTCTGAGCATATTGGAGTCTTTGTGTGTTGCTCTGACTCAGCTTCATCCTCAGGGTATGGCTATGATTGTGAGTATTAAGGAGGTATGTGGTAGGGCTGTGAAGAAATTTAGTGTTGGTTTGTTCTATAGATTTATCAACTTTAGAGGTTGAAGAATAGCGAGGACTAATTCATCTTTTATCTAGTTATTCCTATGGTTCAAGCGATGTTGTACTTTCCGAGAAATTGTAGGGTACACAAAGATAGATATATGTTCATCAAATGTGTTGATGGAAAATATATGCCTCAATGGAATAATGTGGTGCATTTAGATAGGCAATCTGATAGATAAATAAAGTTGAAAAACAATAGTGGTATTATGAAGGCCTTGGTCACTCATTCGATAAGGATAGGGAGCCCCATAGGGAATCAAGATTGTTTTCTATTATTTTATTTAAGTTGTTAATGATTTATGCATGCCATATTTATATGGTATTCATGTGTTAGAAACTATATATGTCATAGTTTTTTTAATATATTTTGTAGCCACGACGATGTCACACATAGTAGTTGAAGTTCTAGTTATTCAGGATGGGGAAGAAGAAGCTCAGTATGATGGGGTGCGAAACTGAATCATGGATGTCTCAGAGATGTCTGTGATGACCCTAAGTTGAAAGGGAAAGAAGGTGAAATGTGGGCTGACCTGGAGACGCCAAAATCTTGCTAGTGGTATCTAGCCGAACTTGCAAGATCAGGCTCTCAAAGTGGCAATAAAGGCCTAGAGGGAAATGAAAGGCCACTTTCAAGGTATCTAAAGTGTAGAAGTTGAAAAATCCTGTTAGTGGAGTGGCAAAGGGCTCATCAACTGTCGATGTGATGAAGCATTCACAAGAATTCAGCGAGTGTATCCAAGAGAGTGGTTGATTTGTTTGATAAAGCTATCTAGGTATATAGGCAGTAAATACATGCATTGTTGGCCAGTTATATGTTAAATATACTGATGTGACATATTTATGATTCATAGATGGGTGAGTATATGGCATCTGTTGGGCATCGTCTTGCCAAAGTTGCTAAGAAGGAAAGTGACCTTTCCAAGAAGGTAGAAGAGCTGGAAGCAACTCTGAAGCGAAGTGAGGCGACCGTAGAGCGAAGTGAGGCGACCGTAGAGCTAAGTGAGATGGAGTTGGAAAAGGAGTGAACTTTTCGTTAAAAGGAAATTAAGTTAAATGATGTGTTAAAGATGGAGATCCAGAATCTTAAGAACTAGGGTCAATGCAGACTGATTATCCCTGAATGCTAATGAATCAGGTTGCAAAAACCCAAGGCTTTTGTAACTTCCTTGCCAATGTGTAAGCTAAGCTTACAGGTGTAGGGTGGTGTAGATCCAGGGAGATTATTCATAAGTAGAATCTAGATTTGGATATCAAGGGTCCTTTGTACGAGAGCAACTTGTAGCAATTTGTTTTTGCAATTATAGAAACAAATAAGAATGTCTAGGTGTTGAACATTAACATATGCAACATTTATACAAATGAAATCATTTTATAATTAAAAATAAACAACTAACAACAAAAAGAATCCAACAGTCACACAGATAACAAGTAACTTCTACGTACTGAAAAACTAACTAATGTGTAAAGATGCAATTTCTAATAAAAAATAAACCTAACTCAAATAAAGTTTAGATAATGCACAGTGAATGCTATCATATGCAACAAGTAACTAAAGAAATGCAGTTTCTAATTAAAAATGAACCTAATGTTGAGACATAGTACAAAACTATGGAATGCAAACCAATGCAAACCCATGCAACATTAAAGTGAATAAATGTAGTTTCTAATTAAAAATAAACAAACAACAACAAAGAGAAACCAACAAAAACACACAATATTAATAATTTCAACATACTTGATTCTAACTTATGCAACATTGAAATAAATAAAAAAATGTAGATCTAATTAGAAATTACACCAGCAGTCACATATAGTATAACTAACTATTGCACAATGTAGTCTAACTTATGAAACATGTAATTAAAACAATACATATTATAACAAAAAACTAAATTAAAAAACTTTAAGAAGACAAATAGAACCTACGTGTTACCCTCATCATCAACACGTTGGACAAATTGCTTCTTCACCCGATTACCAGCTATTTGCCAATGCCAACTTAATTTCCGCCTTGGTAATTCTCCACAACAAATCTTTTTTATTTTCCCGAGGATGAAGTTCCCTCATCCTCATCCTTTCTCTTGCTCCGATTAACTCTCTTCTCTTGTTTTTCCATCATAGGACTTATCCACTACATCCTTCTTAATCCCTTTCATCTTCTATTTGTCAGAGGACGAATTCTAAGTCTTCTTCAACAATTTTTTCTATCCCACATGGGAATTTCTTCTCATTCTCCACAACTTCCTTATTCTTCTTCTTCATATTCTCAACTTGAAACTTATCATCAACCTCTATCTCCCCAGTCATCTCGACCCTTTTATCAACAGCATTATCAGGTTCAGGAACTTCATCCCGAACCTCTGCTTCATCAGCATTATTAGTAGGTTCAAGGACTTCATCCTGAATCTCAATCTCATCAACAACATTATCAAGTTCAAGAACTTCATCCTGAACCTCAGCTTCATCAGTATTAAATTCAAGAACTTCATCTTAAGCCTCAGCTTCATCAAAATTCTCATTATAATTTCCTCCTCGAACTCATCTTCAACAACTCGCTACTGAACCTAATCCTCAGCATTTTCTTCATGGACCTCATCAGCAACATCACCTAAAACTTTATTTGTAGCACCTAAAGCCTCATTGCTTTCATGAACTACATAGCAGTGACTGTACCTAGGAAAATAATCCAAAAGCCATTGATGAACACTCTAACATATACCCAAAAAAACACAACATACACTACACAAAGTAAACAAATACAGCCCCTGTAACATCTAAGGCTTTGTTGCCTTCACCATCAACCCTTGCAACACCTCTACCTTCACTAACCTCTACTTCCTTCGAACCAACATTCGGAATTGGACAACCCATATTTTCACTAGCATCTAAAATGATATTCAACAATGCATTATAATCAAACGAGCCTTCATGTCCTTCAATTGGATCTTTACAAGATTGCGATGGCTTGCCCTCTTTACCCTTCCTCTTTTGTACAAAAACTTTCACTAGTTTCTGCCTAGGCTTAGGAATAAGAGTGGTCATAAGAAGAGGTGCATGACCAGGAACCTCTGGAGTTTGCATCTCACGCAGTCTTGCTGATCGGTGAGCCATTTCAATGACTATGCCACACAGACAAAAAATATATATACAAAAGCAAAAAATAGGAAATAAAATATTTTAAAAATATAGTATGTCAAAAACCCTACCTCGAACAACAGATAATTCCTTAATCTTTGTAGCATTTTGCTTCGAAAAAATCTCTTCCTTACGCAAGCCAACTATACATGGTTTTTTTCTTGCAAAGGTGGCATATCTACAAAAACAACATAAGTTCAGTTTAAAAAATACATCACACAAAAAAAAAGACATAAAACAAAAAAAAATCACCTTCAATTTGTTCAAGATTCTCAACAGCTATCACTACTTCTAGTTTAGATGATGCTTCTAGAAATCCATACACACTGATTATTAACAAATGCAGTTCCTAATTCAAAATGAACAATTAACATAAATGAAAACCAAAAGTTGTACAGAGTACAAAAATAGTACGAACTGAGTACTAACAAATGTATTTCCTAATTCAAAATGGACAATGAACAGCAAACAAAAATCAAAGTCATACACAGTACAACTAACTAGTATACACCGAATACTAACAAATGCAAAATATGACTAAGAGTAAAATGCTTAGATGACCCCCCCCCCAGTTCTTTGTTACGTGCAAATATAATGCCCATTTTTTCATAAGTGCTTAGGTACTCTCGTCCGGCTAGAAATAGTATTTTGATACCCTTAATGCTATTGACCAGAATTGACCCCAAACTTTTGGCATTGACTTTTATAAAATGACTAAAATGCCCATTCTTCAAGTCCTAAAAAATTTTGGTCCGGTTTGCCCTTGACATAACTGGACCTCACGACTGTTTGGATGAATAAAGCATTACAGTTTAATAATCAGATCAATTTTTGCGCAAAGAGGAAGAGAATTGGGCTGCTCTTTCACGACCTGGTCAGCAAGGGGAGTCACAAATTTCAATCAATAATTTGGTCTTTGATTATCGCTCAGCATAAGGTATATTTGGGGACATGATTTTGTTTCATATATGAACCCTAATTTCACTCAACAATTGGGGGAACTTATTGAATTTATGTAAGGAGGGCAAATTGATGGAAACCCAATAAGGTTGGTGTAGAACAGAAAAAAAATTTATGTTAGGGATTCAGGTATGTTAAGGTGATGGACCAGTAGAATATTGACAAGTGTATATAATTGTTAGGTTTTCACTCAACATCTAATTTTAGAGACGTCAGAAAACCCCGTGAGTTTATTATGGATGCTGTGATCATGGTTGGCAAGGGTGGGCAGATGGTGATTCCGATGACATAGTAAGGGACGAAATCGATTTCAATTCAGTCCCGGTGGGATGTTCGTAGAAAGGGAGTTGAAGATGGAGATGAAGATGGTGGGGAGTTCATGGTTGCTAGAACTCCCAACTCTGAACACGAAATCACTGCTCGACCATACTAACGGAGGGAAAAGGAAATGTCTACTCTAAGTGGGAAACGAGGGGTTAGGGGTAAAGTTGTCAAAGCACGAATTCCAGATTGAGTTTTTTTAGAAAATATTTCAGGGGCAATTCCAAATTTTTAATTGCCTCTGGCAAAGACCAGGTTTGACCAATATTTTAAGTGAGAATTTGGGTATAAGTCCATTTTTTAAAAAAAAACTTGGGGTTATATTTACACATTTCGTAGAACTTGGGTTATATAAGCGCTTCATTCTATAACTAAATAAAGGCAGTTCCTAATTGAAAATAAAAATTCAACAACAAATGAAAACACAAAGCCACACACATTATAACTAGTACACATTGAACACTAACTAATGCAACATATAATTAAACAAATGCATACTACAACACCAACTTCATTGAAATGCAAAGCTTTACTTTTACGTCAGATAAACAAACACGTACATAAATTTACTAAACAAATTCAATTTCTAATTTAAATATAACAATCAACAATAAGTAAAAGTAAAAGTAAACAAAGAAACTCATATAAGGCACCTATACAATAATTCAAAAGAGGTATAAATGCAGCCCAACCATTAGACCCAACCTATACAGACGGCAACTCAGCGAGGTTAACAAAGAGTTCACATAGATAAGAAGCAAACACTAACTGATTTGCTCCACGCAATAAACGTTATCCACCCAGAGCGATATATGGCCACTATTACTCAAACTGCCACCACTCAGCCTACACATACCATATGCACTCAGAAGAATCATACAACCACCACGATCATCACTACCCGACTACCGGTCGACACCCTGATAACGTAGGGGAAAGAGGATTATAAATAAATAAAGGCTTAGAGAATCAAGGTAAAGAACAACTAGCAATTAGAAAGACTATATAAAAGTACCCAATATTAACTTAAACATCAGAACTTTTACCCCGGATCCAATCCGTGAGATTCATTGCAGAACCAAGGCATGTTTGGCTGGTCACAAACTGGAACTCCTACCATCGTTTTAAAGGGAATAACCGCATTAAAACCTGAAAAATGCACATACCAACTCAAAACACAGAAAAACACACATACCAGATGAACTCTAAGACAAGTTATCATATTTATGTCCCACAATTCTTCTCTGTTGACGCGGATTTTTCTCACCAGTAGGATCACCTTCTCTATAAGAACATGTTTTGTCCTCGACATTACCTAAAAATAAAAATTAATTAAAAAAGAGAACAAATCCTAATGACAAGCTAAATAAAAATGAATGAACGAACAAAGTAATCTCAAATGAATCAATGCTGGAAGGCAGAGAATAGATGGAGAAGACGCTGAAACAAAGGTTACATAGCTACGGCGGAAACGACAGCGATTACAAGAGATCACGAGAGCAGTATGCAACGTCGTAATCGAGTGAAGCCCAAACTGATGACGTCGGAGGTTACAAAAAGGGGACTACGGTGGAACCAGCAATGTAAAAAATTACGACAAGAAAGATACGGCTGAACGACAGTGACAGAGGTTATGAGAGAAGATAAAAGTTACGAGAGAAGAACGGAAAAAAAGTAAATGAAAAATAATTATTTATACGAAATCCTAAATTTTTATTAATAATAAAATAAACATCATTTTACAACCAAATCACTAAGATACGTCAAAAGATTACTCTTTGAAAACTCTCTCAATTCTTTAGTTACCAAAGTTATATTCCTCATTTTCAACAAAAAAAGGTTATATTCCTCGAAAAATTAGTCATTTTTCATTGCTTAAAAGAAAGTCCATTCATTTTCCTGCATCAATAAATACTCCACACGTAAAGTCCCAATATGATAGAGAAGGAAATGCAACGTGCGTACACTCTCTCCCCCTGTTTCACTCTCTCCCCCTGTTTCACTAATAGTGACACCATAAGTGTTTAGATTTAGGTGAAAGAAATTAGTGGATAAAATTGAATTTCAAAAGTAAAAAAGTAGAATTAGTGGATGAAATTAAAAGAATCTTACCAAAAATGTAAAGTGTGTCAATATAAAAGAAATAACCAAAAACTAAAGTGCGTCACTAATAAAGAAAAAATGGAGTTCCAAATTACGAGTACACGTAGTCCCTCCCTCTCAAGCATGAATTTAAAGTCTAGTATATTTTAGCATTTGATTGTGGGGTTGTCAAGCCAAAATAATAAATAAATAGTTTATGATAAGATAATAAATAAAATATTTAAAAATAAGATAAATTGGGAAATATAGAAAAGCAATTAGTCAATCATAAATACCTAATTTTATAGGAATTTAATTGTTTTTCTTATCCATTATTTTAGATTTATTTACTTTCTATTTAATTTTCTCATATTTCATGGGACTAGCCATATTATCCAAACAATTCAATTTAAAATAAAATAATGGTACATGTCCAACTGTAAAATATAATTGGATGATGTTATTCATCATACAAGTTCCATATACAGGGAAAATACAAAGAACAAAGGCCACCACGAAAAAGTAACTAACTACTATGAAAAAGTATTCTATTCTAAGCATATTTACCGAAACCTAATAGGAAAAGAATATAACAGAATCTGATTGCAATATTTACAAAATATCCTTAATATTCCTCCTCAAGTTGGAGCGTGTAGATCCAAAACGCCCAACTTTGCTAAGTAGTAACTGAAACTGATAACAACCAAGTGTTTTGGTAAAGATATATGCCAGTTGCTTGAGGTGCCGATATGATGAGTGGCCATCTCCCCAGACTGAACAAGATCTCTAACGAAATTACAATCAATTTCAATATGCTTCGTACGCTCACAAAAAACAGGATTAGCGGCAATATGAGTAGTACACCGACTATCACAAAATAAGCTAGTGGGAGAAGAATGATCAACACCAAACGAACGAAGTAAAGATTTAAGCCATATTAATTCACCACAAAACACAGTCATAGCATGGTATTATGCTTCTTCCGAGGAGCGAGAAACTGTAAGCTGCTTCTTAGTCTTTCAAGATGCAGAAGATTCACCAAGCATTAAAAACAAAATCCATACAGAGAATGGAGAGTAATAGGATAGCTACCCATCTGAATCACAATAAGAAGTTAATGCAAAGAACCCTTAGCAAAAATAAAAAGTCTCTGACTTGGATGATGCTTAAAGTAGTGTAGAACAAGCAATGATGCATGTCAATGTGCCACACGCGGCTCTTGCATAAATTGAGCAAGAGTGTGAACTGAATAACTTAACCCATGTCAAGTGATAATAAGATAAATCAACCTCCTTATCAGACGATGGTAACACGTATAATCCTCAAGCAGAGAACCAGTTGCGTGTAAAAGGTCATGCTGTTGTTCTATCAAAAAATCAGCTGGATTAGTTGCTAGTAAACTAGTATCACACAAAATATCAAGAACAAATTTCCATTGAGAAAGAAACATCCCTTCAGGATTGAGAGCAATCTCAACTCCAAGAGAGTAGATAAGAGGGCCAAGATCCTTCATATGAAAGTGAGAACTCAAGTATGTCTTGAATTTATCCATAATACTAGGCGAAGCACCAATTATAACCAAATTATCAACGTAAAACATAACATGTAACTTTTGGGAATCGTGAGTAAAGGAGAATAAATAATAATCTTCCTTACTCTACACAAAACCAAATAATGCAAGAGTCTCGACTAGTTTCACAAACCAATTGCGAGGAGCGTGACAAAAAAACATTTCTGAAACTAGCAAAAAAAACTAGGATTAGGTAGCTGATAACTCAGAGGAGGCGCATAAATACCTCCTCCTCAAGGCCTCCATATAGAAAATCATTATGAACATCCCTTTTATGAATGTCCAAACACTTAATCACTGCAACACCAAGAAATATACGAACAAAACTTAACTTAGCAACAGGAGCAAAGTTTTGGTGAAGTCAAACCCTTCAGTCTAAGGATTACCCAAAACTTCAAGGAAAGCTTTGTAATGCTCAATAGAACCATTAGAGTTGTATTTAGTATGGAAAACCCACTTACAACCAATAACAGATTTTTCAGGTGGGAGAGGAGACATAACCCAAGTATGATTGAGTTTAAGCTCATCTATTTCCTCCGCTATTGCTACTTGCTAATGCATTTAGCGAGACACTTTGGCATAAGAAGAAGGATCTGTACTAGAAGTCACTACACCCAAAAATCTATAATGTGAAATCAAAAACTTATCACTGAAACTTAATCAACAATGAGATAAGTAATAACTGAAGATAGTGACGAAGGCAGAGAAGGAAAAGCAGCAGTTGGGGGGGGGGGGTTGTTGGAGATAGTTGAGAAAACATAGTTTTGAAGATGAGCAGGCGGATAACGAACACGCGAGCTCTGTCGACTGGGACTGGGCACGAGCTCCGATTCAATTTCATAAACCATCTCATCAGAGCTAGCAAGAGTCGATGGCTTAGCCTCAAAGAAAGTCAATCCTTGGAGCTCGATAAGAGGTGCGACATGGAAGTCGGTGACTTGTAAGACGACCAGATCGACAACGACAAGGTCGGTGGGCTACGGCAGCTCCGGGGAGAAAATAGGAGAGGAAGGCGGCAACTGAGATGGGTGTTGAGGCTGATTAGGAGGTAGTTGATAACGTCAATAGGTGACCGGCAAGGATGGAGCGGACGGCGTGATGACGACAGAGGTGTTGGCAGTGAGTGGCACGGGGACTGGCAGATCGGTTGAAATGGCAACTTCAACATTAATGTCTGGTAGCACAAAAATATTATCGTCAGATTGCTTAAAAACAAGTTCAGTTTAGAGCTCGGGATCCAAATCAGAAACTTGAACATAAGGGAACTGGTCTTCATAAAAGACAACATCACGACTGTCAAATAAAGTTTAAGAGTCGAGATCAAAACATGCAGTGCCTTCTTTCCTGGAGAGTAACCTGAAAAAATGCATCGACGACTCCAAGATACAAATTCATCGCAGAGATGAGGCACTTGAGAAGCAAAGCATAGACATCCAAAAGCCCAGAGAAGAGAAAATTTTGGTTCTCATCCTTGTAGAAACTGGTGAAGAGTTTATCCATCCAGCTAAAATGTGTAAGAGTATGGTTAATTAAGTAATCCACAGTCAAGACACATTCTCCCCAAAAATCAATAGGTAGAAGGCTTGAAATCAAAGAGCACGAGCAACATTTAGAAATATCGATGCTTACGTTCCACACGACCATTCTGCTGAGGTGTATCAACAAAAGAAGTCTCAAATAAAATTCATGTTTCAATAAAGTAATATAGTAGTGGTAATAATTTCGTGCTATTATCCGCTCGAATCATACAGGTGTGGCGCGGAAATTGTCTCAAAATGAGAACATAAAAATCCTTAAATCTGAGAGCAACCTCTGATTTTGACGCAAGTAGATGAACCTAAACGCCCCGAGAGTAGTCATTAACTATGGTTAAAAAATATAAGGCTCCACTAGTGAAGGGGAAATTATAAGATCCCCAAATATTACAACGAACTAAATCGAAAGGATGAGCACTTTTAGTCAAACTTAATAGAAAAATAGTTTTAGATTGTTTTGTTCGATGACTGACTAAGCAAGGAGAAATAGTTTTATAGTCCAAATGACGATCTTTAATAAAAAAAATAGAAGACAACACCAAACTGGAAGGATGACCAAATCAACGATGCTAAATACTAGAAGAAATAGAGGACGTGGAGACGGCGGAGACTATCGTTGCGCGTGTCGGAGATGAAAATTCTTCAAATAAGCGCAACCAATAAACCCCACCCAACTGTTCACCCATGCCAATCACTGTCCTTGAGCTGACGTCTTGTAGTATGCATATATTTTCGGTAAACACAGCTAGAAAATTAAGGGTAGAAATTAACTTAGCACAAGATAATAAGTTGTAACGCAATTCATGGATGACCAAAATATGAGGAAGAATAATTTTTCCAAGACGTAAAGTGTCTTGGTAAAAACAATAGATATGATTGCATCAGAAAGAATAATATCAACGGATTCAACAGGGATAATATCATGTAGAAACTTCTTGTCACCAGTCATATGATAAGAAGTGCCAAAATGAATGATCCAAGATAAAGAAGACTTACATGACTTTTTGTCAGTAGTATTTAATTTAGAAATCAGATATTAAACTGAACTCCACTAGGCATCAGATAAATTGGGTCCCACAAAAAAATCAAGGGAGATTGTTGAAGAACCCAGAGAGGCAGCATTAGCGGCTTGGGCGGCGGCGGCATTTGTGTCGATTTGAATAGGGCCGCCAGCGGCAATGGTCCGTTTCTAGGAGGCACGTGTTGTTTCGGGCAAAGAGATGTGGCTCATTCACGATAATTATCATCTTTCAGAATAACCGGAGTAAAGTCAGGTTATCTGAAGCGTGAAGAAAAATGGAGATGTAGATAATAGCGCAGGAGCGTTGAAGGAGGCGCTGAATTTTCTGGCGGCGTTGGTGTCGGCCGGAGTCGATTGGCGGCGGCATGAAGGTTCGGGACGACAAGATCGACAGTGTCTTGAGCGGCGATGACATCCTCAGCTGCCTTCGCGATGGCAACATCGACGGCTTCTTGCCTGAAATCGGTCATAGTGGATAAATGCGCTTCGGCCATTGGTCGGCGGAAATGGATGTGAAGATGATTTATAGTGTTTTTAGTGTATCAATGGTCTTCAGGATTTTACCTATGATATCATGTAAAATATAATTGGATGATGGTATTTATCATAGAGGACTCCTATATATATCCCTGAAGAAAATTCAAAGAAACACATAATCTGAAGTACCAAAATGTTTGGATTTTTTAATACATTAATAGAGTAATTCTGATAGAAATATGTATACAATTTATTTATTTATTAATTTATACATGACAGTCTTGTTTTAGACCGACTAACTGTTTAATATGGACATTTTATAATTCGTGGGACTAATAAGGAAATTTTATAATTCGTGGGACTAATAAGGTCATTTGATATTTACTTTTATTTTTTGCAATGATATACATATAATTATGATAGTACTTTAAAATCAATCTCAACATATAAATAATTAATTTTTAAATAATTTGAATGAAATATTATAAAAATAATCAAATTTTATTGTATTCAATATT
>JAULKM010160118.1:0-16498 GCA_032355605.1 Rubia tinctorum | reverse complement strand
CGGATTTACGCTGAAGTAAAAATGGAGTCTACAGTGTTGTTAAACCTAAGTATTTGATCGTGGTGGAGAAGTGGGGAAAGCCCTAAAGAGGATTCTGATGATGAAGAGAGTACCAAGAGAGCAGACTTTTGGATGTTCTGAGAGAGTCATTCTTCTTGTTTGTGAATGTGATAGTTATCCAATTCCTTCTGGAGTGGAGAAGAAGTTCAATATTTTTGTGTAGTGTAGCATTGCTTTCCTTTCTCTATTTTGTGTGTTGTGTGGAGGGGTGTTCAAAGTCGGGTACCAGCATCTGCGGGTAATTGAAAATGTGGTCGTGATCGAGTTTGGAAGAACCGGCTAATTGCAATGTGGGTACTCCAATTGATCGGGCCAAATAACAGGGTAGCCGTTAACCCGTTTAAAATTTAAATTTTGAGATGAATTATCATTTCATTGTACTACATAAAATTTGTATTAGTACAAGAAAAATATCATTACCATATTGGCAATGGAGTTTAACAATTGAATTCTCGTGACATATTCTGTACAAAAAATTATCACTTTTTGTCATTTAGAAATACAACATATAATGATCACTAAGAGTAGCAATTTCGTAATAATTATCATCATTCCCTAGTTTGAATGAACTTCACAAAAGATACAGAAATGGCGAGAAAAAATAACTGTGTTAATTTTATATTTATTTTTAGTGGAGAGTTTATGAAAATTTGATATGAAATTTGGGAAAATCAAATGTAAAACATTTCAATTGGAAGTACAGCTAATTAAGGTTGTGGGTGTGGGGCCAACTGGAAATTTGAGGCGGAAAGAGAAAGAGCGGAACTCAGAAGGAACAATTAAAAATTTGGGGTTGAAAGAGATGATTGAAAATTTAGCACTTGAATATTATTTTAAATTACATTATTTAATAATTTATAATGTATATGTATATACAAGGAGTAGAAAAGGTAGAAAATATTATATAACATGATATTAATTAAACATATTTGAATTTTATTGGGTATCCCGGGTAACTGGAAATAGCATTTTTTCGACCATGACCCGGACCTGTTGAAATGTAAAATCTTTGGGCGGGGTACCTGTCGCTAAAAAATGAAAAACTACCCAATTATTATAAATCAGGCCGACGGATGGACATGCTGAGTAATTTTGAACACCCCTAGTGTAAGGTGGCCATCCATTTGAAAAACGAAAAAGAAAAGGATTAGATTTACATGTCAGAGTAGATCTCATGACAGACGGTCTGTCCATAAACTTATGGACAGGCTACTTAATTTTTATCTTACACACTGAATTTGTAATTACATACTCCCTCTGTCCCAGCTTATATTACATAGTTGCTTTTCTAACACTATTCTCTATTAAATTTTGACCGCATATTTAAATAGATATATGATAAACAATATTATCATATGTGGTATTGTTGAATTCGCTGTAACAAGTAATTTCTAAATATCAATTTTTTATTTGCCGTTATTATACGTAAGTGAACATATTAATGGCCAATCATGTTTCTTGAACAGCGTGATAATAATTGTTGTGCAATTTAAGCAGGGACGGAGGGAGTACTAAATTTTGAAATTTTAAAACATTTTTTATTATATATTTTTATATTTTCACATTAAAATGCATATAATTACTTTTTTAA
This sequence comes from Rubia tinctorum, assembly GCA_032355605.1. Lineage (NCBI taxonomy): Eukaryota > Viridiplantae > Streptophyta > Magnoliopsida > Gentianales > Rubiaceae > Rubia > Rubia tinctorum. The sequence continues at coordinate 14,847 of JAULKM010160118.1, read as the reverse complement.
CTTTTAAAATAGAATATTTAAATTTTATTTAAAAAATTACAACATTTAAAGTAAAAATTATTGTGTACTGTATATAAATTTATGGAAATGCCTCATTTACTAAGACTTTCTCTATAGGCCACACTCGTGGGAAGTGAAATCAGTTATTCATTTTGGTTTTTATAAAAAAAATTAAAAAAATATTCTTTTTAACTTGATAATTGGGCTACTCCTAATCCTATAATAGTTCATTTTTAAATATTATATTAAGTAATAGTTGTAAATTATTTTGTTCACTATAATCATAGTTGTAATATTTTTTGCAAGTTATATTTCATGATAGTTTGATTAAAATAATAATTTAATAGTTTATGAGATTAAATATGTATCACTTGAGTTTATAATATTAACAGTGAAATTTACTAGTAGTTGCAAACATTTTTTTAAAAAAATGTTTATACATATCAGTGGCGCAACCTACGAACCTGATAAATCAGCTCAACTATGAATGTTAGAAAGTTTCTTAGGACCCGTTTCTTGATTCATGAATTGAATCAAATTAAAGACTGAAATGTTTTCTTATTAACTTTCATATTGCCATTACAAAGAAGACAATAAATACTTAAATAGCCAATCTTGCAGCCCAAAACCAACTAGGAAGAAGAATGTGCTACCAATTCCAAACACAACTACGAAGTTACTTACCCCAACTTAAATTCATATACAACTAGGAAATCACCGAGTCTTGTTTTAGGCTGACTAAAGTTTAGGTAGGGATTATTATGCAATTATTAAATATTTTATTGGGGTGAAATTCATTTCAAAAGGTGCAAATAAACTTGGAGAAGATGAAATTTTGTGCTGGTTTTTGCCGAAAGATCTCTGCCTAAAGTTTATACTACCTCAAAGGAGACCATCTCCTAGGAAATTTGTTTAAATGAGAAAATAGAAATAAAACTAAAACAAATTGTAAAAATCAACTTGTAGTAGGATGATGTTGCATCATTCCCCCCTCCCGGCGAGAAAAAGTAGTCTCTGAATCATGATCAGTATCATTGGGAACAAAGCTCGAAAGATACTTAATTTTTTTAATTCAAAAGCTCATCGTGGATGAGCAGGGGTTGTTCAATGTATTTCCAAACCATTGATAACCCAAAGTGCTTAACATTACAAAGGTCAAATGTGTTTGACCAAGCTATTTACCAAAGTAATATGATATGAATCTGATTGTGGAAGTTTGTAGTCTGTGATTCCATTGCAGAATCCTCCACCCTTGTGTTAAATTCTGAATGGCCAGACAGACCACAATTCCATAAATCTTCCTAATGAGACTAAGTTGAGAGATGGATCCTTTTCTTCTGAACTGAGGGAATAGAGCATCTTGTCTTAAAAGGAACTAGAATTATTGATGTTGTCTTGTATCTTCAAAGCTGCTGTTGCTTTGATTTTTGGTTGCAAGTTTCGCTAAGTAATCCGCTGCTCGATTAGCCTCCTTGAAAGTGTGTTGAAATTCGAAGCATCCTTCAAGTTTGATGGCCATAATCTCCTGTAAAGATGTATCAATCTCCAAGGTGGCTTTGCTTGTTCCCTTAAAATGTCTACTGCTTGTTTCGAATCAGTTTCGATTATGATTTTTGTGCTTCGATTGGCAGCCCACCTCATACCTGCCCAGACAGCTAATAGTTCAACATGAAGAACATATGACAATCTTTCATCAAGGTAATATGAAATTGTATGGATCGAAGAAGCAGATGAAGACCTTGAAACACATCATATACTAGCTCTGTTTAAACTGAAAGAGGCATCACAGTTAATTTTGATACCGTCAGATGGAAGAACCCATCTAATAGTACTTATAATCATTTTTGATCTTTTTATCGGTGGTGGGATCATCCCGATAGTGCAGAAAATCAGATCATGTGATAAAAAATGCAGATAATTATATATAGAGTATAAAGAGAAAGAGAGACTGGAGACAGAATTCCAGATCATTTCAGCATGAAAGTCCACATTATCATATATTTTCTTATTCCTTGCCTTCCATAATTCACATAGGATTATCATTGGAAGATTGCAAACTAAGGAGAATATGAATTTAGATAAGTCATTGATAGACCAATAATGTTGTAGTCTTAAAGAAACAAAATTAAATGACCTATTTTGGAAGTTCAGCAAGTCATGGAATTTAATCCAAACTTTGTCAGTCTCAGTGCATTTGTTGAAAAAATGTTCAACTAAATCCACACTCTCACATTTAGGGCATTTTGAAGCCAAATTAAAACTCATTCTCATAAGAATGTTATCAAATGGTAAGGTTTTATTCAATAATTTCCAAACAAAAATAGATATTTTGTTTAGAATTATTGAATTCCATACTTTTGATAACATCGATATGGTAGGTTTTGTTTTTCTGAGATAATGATAGGCAGATTTGATTGTGAACAGACCTTTATCCTCAGGTTTCCAAATAAGAATGTCTTTCTCTGCAAACAGTTCCATTTCCATTTCCAGTTTTGACATCAAATGAGAAGGTAAATAATCCGATAAAAGAGGAAATAATTCATTCTTGCTTACCTGGATATCCTTAATCTGTTGATATGGATAGGGGACTTGTACCTGAGATGGCCATGAGAAAGATACTTAATATTGAAGACATTAGAAGTAGTGATGTCGGCACGTAAACGCAACTGATAAGCATAATAATTAATGTGTTCGAGAACCTCAAGAGGACCAATCTTCTTCGCCTTCAACTTGTTATAAGCATGCGATCTCGAGTTAAAACAAACCACACGCGGTCATTCACCTCGAACAAATGATGTCTATGGTGAGAATCAACTGCAACTTTATATTTGGACGAGGCCAATTCTAAATTCGAAATAACCTATTCATGAATCTTGTGAATTTCTACAATAAAATCATTAGCACCCCATGAAGATGAGTACGATCCTGAAGAGAAGAGAGATCCACTGGACCATGAGGAAGCAACCCGTAAACAACTTGAAAAGGACTAAAATCCAAATTACGATTGAGAGCATGATTATCCGTAAATTTAGCTTGAGGAAGTTTAGAATCCCAAGTCCTGATGTTTCACCAACCAATCAACGGAGGAGATTACCCAATGAAAGATTAGTGTCTTCTGTTTCCCCTTAGTCTGAGGATGAAAAACAGAACTCATGTCGAGACTAGTGTCCAACATCTTTTAGAGGGAACACAAAAAATGCCCCAAGGAAATGCAAATCACGGTCGAAAACAACTGAGCAAGGGAAACACTGGAGGTGAAATATTTCTCGAAAGAAAAGAGTAGTGGCCTGAATGAAAATTTTTGCACGCTTGCACGAAATGGAGTGAACCATATTGATCAACCACCATAAAGATAGAATAAAATCCACATTGTGTACGCGGAAGTCTCATAACAAAATCCATGCTAATATCTTTCTAGGATGGGTAGGAATGGGCTAAGGAAGATAGAGACCCGCATTCGTAGCTTGACCTTTAGATTTCTAACATATAACACAGTGTTCAACATGCAACGTAAGGTATGCCAAAATAGGAATAGGAAATGAAGTGCAACTCTCAATCTTGCCATACATGTCCTTCGTTATGAATCTCCGAGATAAGCTAAAGGCAAATACTATATTCCAGAATGCACAACCGATCATTACGAAAGAGGAATCCATCATGAAAAGTGGAGTCAGAGGACACACCAGCTCGAGCATGATAAAAAAAATGCGACCAAAAAAGGAATTCAGAGGATATAGATTAGCAAAAGACCCAATGCCCGGAACTGAAAGGTGGAGAACGCCTAGAATAGCATGATGACGAGTTAAGGTATTAACCATTAGAAACCCCGTAAGTGTATTTATTGACAAAGGTGAACAGTTATAAGAGAGCAACCCAGACCATGTGGCGAGATGACACTTTAAATTGACTATTAAAATGTTTGAGTGCATCATGGTCTGTAAAAAGAACAGCCACAAAATTCTTGATATAGGGACGAAGAGCCTGATTTATGACTCGCATAAATGTGCTAGTTGCATTAGATAAACCAAATGGAATAACAAACCACTCAAAAAGCCCTTGCCACATTTTAAACATTTTTTCCACTCGTCACCAGGTCGAATGTGGATCTGGTGGTTACCACATTTCAAATCTAGTTTGGAGAGCACAAAGGTTGTGCCAATTTGATCACGAAGGTTATCAGACGAGGAATGGGAAAGTGATAACTTACCATGATTTTATTAATAGCATGACTATCACTACAAGAAACAATCTCTTTTGCCTCGGTTCTATGTGGTTTTTTACCTCGATTTTCAGCCATAAAAAACCAAGGTACATGTGTCCGTTGTAAAAAGGATATTTTTTACCTCAGTTTTGGCTCAAAAAACACGAGGTGAATAATCATTAGCCGACGACACTATCGAATAACGAGCAAAGTTAGGTGTTCTGTATGGAGCGGCCAAAATCCCAAACAATGTGCAATGTTGTAAAACTCAATGTCGGTATCAGAAGGTGTGACGTTGTTCATGAAGGTAATTGTCGTTGCATTTTTGTTGAGCGACATCGCAAATTTAGTTTTGTCGCAATTTTGAACTGTGGTACATGAATTTTTTAACCTCGGTTCTTGTAAAAAAGAATCGCAGTAAAACGACCTTTGAAGAAACCCTTGTTGAGCAGCCTACGAAGTTGGGATGATCGAAGTCGTTATTGATGTGCCCCAGAATGTACGACGTCGATAAGACCGACATCGCTATTGCCGATGCTCGTGAAATAATGATGTGTAATTTCATAAAGACAACATCATTTTAGTGGACCGAGGTCACACTTAATGGTGTGACCTGGGTAAATTTTTTGTGCACTTCGACGACCTCGCGATTTTGCATATAGCGTCGTGGCCTTTTTGACGATGCCATTTTAGTTATTCTACATCGCTCCGTATAAGTTACCATCGGTACTCCATTGAAAATATTTAGCGATGTCGCTTATAGTTTATTGGGTCTACCGAATGGTACGTTATGTTGGTGAAATGTCAGTTATTACATGAACAAAAGGAATAAAAAGCTACTAAAATGTATGCCCAACGTCAACACCCTTTAAATGGCATGTAATTACACCATGCATAATGCATACATACTAGAAGGATAAAAACTACACCTTAAATACACAAATTATGCTATCAAAATTCTCACAAAATAAACTATACCATTGATACTCCATAGCTAGCTAGAGATCTATATCAAGGTTTCAAAAAATACCTTGGAAAGTATCAATGGGAATTTTAGAGAATGATGTCTGCACAAAAAAATACATCTAATCCTAGTTCCTCATATCGTAGATGAATTAAGTAAATGCTTCATATTCTATACCATCATATAGAGCATCCAACCCTCACATACATCCTCCGAAAGCTTGGTAGGGTATGTTGTTTTTCATCCTTAGGAAAAGACTAAGACATGGCGTAATATCATAATGAATAAAAAGGTTGGTCATAGTCGTGATATTATTGATAGAAATGATAGGTGAGTATATAGGGATACCTTGGGTTCTTGGATTGGAATAACTATACTATCTACGAGGATCTTTGTCACATTGACCACCACCTTCTCCTTTACGACCAACTTATGATGATGCACTCGAATAGATGTGTACACTTTACCTTCCGCTACGACATGGCTCACACGATCAACACATTCGGAAAGTAGTATGCATAAGGAATTGTTCTACACGAGAAGAATCTTTAATTTAGAACAAAGTATAAATTCCTTTACGAAATAAAATATGTAGTATACCAACTATTACCTTCATGCTGAGTTGGTTGGCTACTAATAACTCCGATCTTAGTCGACTAAAAGTTAGAGGTGTTGTCTAAGACATGGACGGTTGGACAGGTCTACTATCACACTCTGGGTTGTCATGTGTTGATGTTGTCGGAGTAGAAGAGTGAGTGGGAGTTGTGGTTGTTGGTTTCGTACTTGCAATGATTCTCTCCAACTCCAGTGGCATTTTCCTCCCATTCGATTCTTGTTGCGAAACATAAGCTACTAGTTGGCTTAATGTGAATTTCAAAGCATGGATCCCTCTTTGTTGACTACTTGATGCAATATCAACCTTAGGTGGTCGAGGTTTGACAAAGATGTCCCTATGTGCAGCAAGAGTACCTACACCCTGGATGTTCCTTCTTGTTAAGCGCAACTCCAAGTATGTCCTTCTTTACAATACCAATGAGCTCGCCGGTCTCTTGTTTTCTTTTTAGATTCTTATATAAATGAAAAATAACCATTCTCATTTGCACAAAATTAAACTTGAACAAAATCATTCACATTTTATTAAATAAAATGTAAAAAAACTCACGTTTTTTGCGCAACCAATTCCACATCTTTGGTGTGAAACTTACCCTCTTTCTTCCCATACTCTTTGTATATTTTTAGCCATTTCTCGAATCGGGGAACCTCATAGGGTGTGGGATATTCTGTAGATTTCCTCGCCTCCTCGTCTATCATCCACTATTCCTCCTTGTCAAATACTCAAGCCTCAAATATTTCCTTCATTATTCTTCTCGTAGTTAGTGCGTAACCTCCACGACTCAAACTACAAATCAACAAGGTTCAATGAGTAGTTAAAATGAAACAAAATTCCCCTGCTGTGACCGACGTCGGCCATATGTCAGTTATTAAATAGCACTCGTCGATGGACAATTATCCGACTTTGCATGAAATGTCGGTCCAAACCCATGCCTAACCTGATTCAATAAACGACATCACACTCTAATCGATCATAGAGACCTATTATCCGACTAAACATGTGCGACGTCGAATGTTCACCATGTTGTACTCAATTTTATGCTAAATATGGACTTCTGACTAACAACCACAAACAACATAAACATTTACCGATACAAATGAAACTATATTCAAGAATAAGCATGTATACCTAACAAATTTAAGTGTGCACATAAACATTAATATATATCCATTGTGTAAAAACATTTAATGATGTAAATGTAAATTCTTTACCGATTCTTCGTTCGCTAGTTTCCTTGTAACAAAATCCTTCCAACTCGACTCACTTATGAATGGATGCTTAATTCTTGGGTTGCAATTCTCACTACAAGAAACATGACCTATTACTTAGCCCCTTTACCTCAGTATTTTGGGTGAGGTCAAATAACCGAGGTAAGAAATTATTTTACCTTAGTTACTTTTTTTTGAAAATAAATAATATTTGCTGCCTCGGTAAAAAAACTGAGGTAAATAATATATTTTTTACCTAGTTTAATATATGAACTGAAGTAAAAGGAGCAAGAAACAAAGTGAATAACATTCACGAATAACTTGTGATGTCGCATGATATATATTATAATGGTTGCCGAAGTGGCCCAATATCTCGTTTTCAATGACAGAGTGTGATATGGATGACCGACGTCTTAGATAAGTAAAGCTAGAACTTTAAGATGAATAATTTGAGAAGGATTGACTTTGAAAAATGATGAAGTATTATTTTAAAATTCAATAAGGTAAGTATTGTTATGTTATGAATTAAAATGGTGAAATAATAGGGAAAACCATGACCAACAAGTAAAGATTCAGAAGGTGCAGAAACAAAGGAAATTAAACAGAAAGTCGGGGTGGTATGCTTGTCTCCGGTCTGGCGTTTCTCTCTCCCCTCAATGTCCGATGATCAGTTTAAGTTTTTCGGAATGTAAAAGGGATAATTATTTTATTTTATGAAAATGATTGATTTCGGTCTACAAAATTATTCGTCCAATGTTTTTGAATTAAAACAGGATATGGTGTTGAATAGTACGGTTGGAAATGGTTTCTAAAATCATGCACAGATTAAATCCTACATACAGTCAATTACATAATTTTCAAATTAGGTAGTAAAATTATTAGAAAAACATTAATCATTAAAATATCCTAACAAATCCTTACGAGTCCTTACAAATTAGTACATAAAACTTCAAATATGAATAATAATTTTCTTCGTTCCAATATCACAATAGAAACTAAAATAAATTCAACCCCATCGCATTATGATAACCTTGAAGACAATCGGGGCCCCAACTTCTATCACCTCGAAGAACAAGGTGTCCCAAATCTTCATGTTGTTGCTGGAAAGGAACTCGGAGGACAGAGCCTTGATCTTCCCTTGCCCCGAGTAGTTCATGCGCCACTCTCTCCCGTAGCACCTAAGCACAACGGGGCTCTTCTCATTGGGGAGAAGTGGTACAATTTCCCTCGGGATGTACTAATTCAGGAAAAAATAATTGTGAATATATATGTGTGTATATATATATATGAAATTAAAAACAAATAGTGAAAATCAAATAATTTCATGATTTTATTCATTGGCTAGTTTTAGTTTTATTCATTGGGGTTTCTCTGTTGTGTGAAGAACTGTATTAAAAATTATAATTTTGATAAAGTGTACGTATGTATTAGTAAGTATATATGTTAAACGGTAAAATAACTGGAAGAAGGGGTAATTAGAGGATCCTTCACCAACCATTATTAATGCACATAAATTGACAATGTTTAGTGCAAAATAGCCTTATGAAAACAATGTGAGACATCGGTCATGCGTCGAGAGAACATGTCGGTCTGAACCAGTGGTTAAGTCGACATGTACCAGTGACGTCGCCTGTTAGTCGTCTTAACCGATATACAAACTGATGCAGAACCAAGGTCGCAGAAAGAAATAAAATGTAAACTTAAATGCCTAAATGTGACTTCATTAGAAAATTGTTATTACCGATTTATAAATCGAGATACTAGCAACATCTCATTCATAACATGAACAAAGAATATACAACGCCGCACACCATTCGCATCAACCGAATGGCGTGCGACTGAAGACCGACTTCGCATGCGTCAGAGACAACGAGAAAAAACCCATAATCCAGGGAAAAATAACACAGTACGAAGCAAAAATTACACAAAATGTAGTAAAAAAATCCTAATAAATCTGTAAGAAATATTTTCTTTAAATGTAAGAAAACTTAACACCCTAACTAAATTTGGGTAAGAACTACAAAACGAAAAATACAACCCATACATAAAAGCATAGATTAAACAAGGTGAAATAACAGTTACAATAATTTAGGCAGTAGAGTAGTAAAAATCCATACATTTGTTAAAGGAGAAGAGCAAAGGGGTGGAGAGGCTCTTTTTATTCGCTAAAAACTTGAGAAGCTTAAACTAATTTGGGGTGACCCTTTATTTATGGCCGTTTCGAGACTACGTCGTCTTGGGACCTTGTGTTGTCTACCTCGGTTTGTGCGATGTTGCATGTACGTCGCATCAATCGACAACTAATTGACATGTGTAGCGATGTTGCATGCCTTAGTGGGCCAAAATATGTAAGCCCGCTAGCATAACAAATGAGCCCCGCCAAGAACCAATACGAATAATTTCATCCGTAAAACACTAAAAATTGCAACATATCATTTTTAGATTTTGTGAATTGTTTCAGTCCACCTCCTAAGGATGTAGTTGGTGAACAATTACAATAAAATAAAAAAGAGACAAAAATTTCTATTTTAATAATGGTTGAAAGAAATTAATCATTAAACACACGTCTGTTATAGTTTTATGAATGATCATAACATAAAAATGTGGTTACCTGTGGTAGGTTAAATCTTAATGATTCAATGACATAAAAATAACATTCAAAAAATATATTCAATATTAAATTATATAAACATCACATTGAACAAAATAATCTTAATGTTACTGATGTTTTTCATAATTTGTTACAAATTATAAGTACTAATGGGGTAAGATGATAACATTGAAAACTATGGGCGCAGAACCATTAACCAGATCAAAGTAGATCGATCGTGTCCCCAACGTTTAGGTCCTCTCCAAGAAGGAACTCGCTAAATGAAAACTGATTATGGGTTAACGTACGTACGAAACGAGGTATGATATCGCCTAATGAAGTCCGCACACAATACTGATCCGAATCGCTACAGATCTACATTTGGTCAATTGGTAATAATTAAATTAGAATATTAAAGAATTTACATTCAAAACAAAATATTTCTCCTCAATTGGTACACGACATGTCTGAACAAAATACCACGCATTAAGTTTGTGCACAGTACGATTTGTCGAAGGAAACTATTTAAAATGTCAAAATTATGCAGTGTTTAAACACCAAGGAAACATGGTTTGTATAACTATGTTTTAACTATGTATTTAACATTATCTATATTTTAATGTTAAACACTTAACGTTAAACACACCATGTTTACTATGTGTTGATATATAGCGAAATCTCCACATTTTAAACACACCATGTTTACTTGGTGCTCATGATTCCTGAAATCATATTTTCACCGATTAAATCTATAATGATAGATAGAAATTGGTCTGATTAAAATTGGTTCAATTAATAGTTTGAGTTGATATGAACATGCAACGTCGCATATATGTCGCTTCAACCAATTGGTTAACAACATAACTACGATCTCGTATTCATTGTTGAGGAACAAAAATTATGAATATGCGACATCGTACATTCTTCACAAAGGTCAAAGTGTGACCGACTGCTAAGCGACAACACATAAAATAAGGGGTTGAAATGAATCGTGTAAACTCTAGAACCCTAATCCGTAGGAACAAATAAAAATAAACAACATAGAACACATAAGACACACACCATATGGAAAGAAAATTTCATATTTCCCTCTTTGTGTGATCAAGGTGAAAAATGAAAAATGAAGAAAAGTGTGACACCAAGAGGAATGAAGTGGCTCTGGATTAAGGTGGATGAGATTGAATGATGAACTCGTCTCCAACACCTCTATTTATAGGTGAACCAACCAAACTCTAGAATTTTCTTCCATCTTTCCAGCAACCATAGTAAACACTAGGAGTCTTCTAGAAGGTAGTCTAGATTAATCACCGACCATTCTAGAAACATGTCCCTCTTCCATCAATGGAGAGTTATAGAATTAGGGAGAAAACCCAACACATATACATAACAATGCCTATGAAAAAAATGAAATTGAAAGAACTCCAACGTCCTTTAGAAGATTTTTTTTAAAAATCTTTGAGAAATCCGCTTGGCTAGTACGGCCTAGCATCTATCGATCAGACCGACGTACGAGCCGACATATGACCAACGTCGATATGTATAATTTTACGCCTCACCATTTCAGCCCACTAACTTAGCAAATGGGTCCCCGTTTGAAAATAAATAAATACAATTGATCTTAATTAAAAACACTTTATAATATATTATAAATACTTATTGAATTTAAAATTTTCCATGAACTATATTAATGTCTGGCTCAATCGTAATCGATTTTTTCACGACTGGTGAACTTTTTTGTTTTTACACATTGGTCCTTCCAAGAAGAAGAGACAGGAAGAAATGCAAAATTGTACATTCTAATTTTCAATTTCAGGGCATCATGTAGTTCCGTTTGAGGCATCAACGAACCAGGGTATTCGTCCCGCATTTATATTAAGATTAGATCTTGGTTCGAAAGTCTCCCTGGGATTATTCCTGTTCATTTATCCTTTCGGTAATATCTGTTGGGACTACGGGTGTACTTTTTAATTTTTGTACTTAGATCCCCCCAAGAAGGAGGGAGTAGTGGAAATTCAAATTTGGAGATACCCTAATCTAATTCACATTGTAATGTTCTAGGTGTTTCGATTTAGGAACGAACCGGTCAGTGGAACGGGCCCAAATTTTTCACAGGCAATATATGAAAAAACTTTGGAAAATTAAACTATGGCCCAAACTTTCTTGCATTTTTAATACGTCATAACTTTGCACTAGACCGTAATGTAAAATATTTATTTTGGAGATTATGCATACTGTCTTAGAGGGAAGCAAGCTAGGGTAATCGTTCGTCATTTATATTAGTATTTCCATCAATGCCTTGATAAACGTTATGGGAACGATAATTTCCACCACATAGAATCACATGAAATTACTTATTCTTGATTTTTTATGGAAAAAATATAATAAAATTCCGTCCATCATATTTTAGAAAGCAATAGAATGTGGTCTAAAGTGAATTGTAGACGATTACTTATAAGTGGTAGAACTCTAACTGCATATTTGTAGATAACATTTTCTTTTAATATTTTCCCGACAATGTCGTTCTGATATCAGATTAATAGAGTTGATGGATGGGGCCCCAATCTTGACATGGAGTATTGTACGACACTTTTCAAAAGTTACCCTTTTGGCTTTTGTGTGCGACGTCTCAGGTTTGTCGCCTAAAGAGAATACACGTTCGAACAAAATCCAACGTCGGTCGTAATGAAATTTTTAGCGGGAAATGAAAATTTGAGGATAAATTTTCACCAAAATTCCCCCCTCCACCCCAAACCCAAAAATTCAAGTCATTAATATCAGCACCATGGCCCATTTCTCATCTTCAAAACACTTTCTCCAAACCCTACTCCACACCATCCTCTCCATTCACACCATTACAACAATTCAAGAGATCAATCAATTTGTTTTTATCAAACATCAAAAAGTATCTGATGATGGAGCATCTCCGGGTTCAAATTGATTGAGGTAGTTTTCCATACATTCAATGTTAATTTAGAAATTTAATCACCATACCTTCAATATGTTATTTTTGTCTTTGATCAAAGCTTGTATATTTTCGTAATGTATAATGATTGTGTTTCATGTTATGTAGTGTAAATTGTATTTGTTTCCAAGATGATGCCATGTAAGCGGTGTCATTTTTTTTGTTAACATGACATCCATTGACCCGTTCGTGCCTATATGAATATTATAAAAAAAACACCTGTGATCATCCGATGCATAAGAGACGTCACCTGTAGAACCAGCTTGTAATTTTTTTATGACATCAACTGTTCAAAACGATGTCGTATTACTCACCTTTCCACGTCATCATTCACACGGAATGGGTTATTCACAGCGGGTGATGTCGCTAATCTGTACAACGACGTCACGTAACATTCCTCTCACATCGCATGTCTTGTTTTATAGATGATGTCACATTACATTCCTCTCACGTCGCATGTCTTGTTTGTATAGACGACATTGTTCCTTTAATAGGCCGATGTCGTGTTAAACAACGTCGCAGCTCTGTTATCCTAACATAGGGCTTAATGCAATGTGTGATGTCGCACTTATTTCCTGATGACGTCGGTAAAAAAATTGAGGTAAAAGATATTTTTACCTTGGTTATGAACCTAGGTAAAAAATACAATTTTTACTATAGCTACATATACCTCAATTTTTTATACCTGAAAACCGAGGTAAAAATCCCTGTAGAACCGAGGTAATAGGCGCTATCTCTTGTAGTGTAAGTGTGGGGGAGGGGTTGGAACACCTCCATGGTGACATTCCTGCTTATCTGTTTCTGCTTTGTTAATTTGGATTTTTTTGTTGTGATGATGACTATTTTCCCCTTTTCTTGTTTTTCCCTCACTTTGTGTTTTGTCAAAACTTGGTTGTTTGTTTCTTTTTGGTGTGAGGGCACCATTGTTGTTTTGTTGGGGATGTTTTAGAAACACTTTGGTGGTGTCATTTTTTTGTTTGTTTAGATCAAATTCATGTAGTATGAATCCCACCTTTGGGGTATTTTTGATACAAAAAAAACAAAAAATGAAAGAAAAAAATACTTGGCTAAGTTGAAATCCTGAAAGGACGAATTAGGCAAATTGGGAAAGGCCCGCATAGTTTGAAAAACCTATGCAAAAATGTGAGGCCATGGTGTGGAAAAAAGTGAGAGGTGAGCTCAACAAGTGTGTGAAGTTAGGATGAAAGCCCGAAAGGGCTCCTAGGCAAAATGAGAGAAATTGAAAGAAAACGGAAACATGAATTGAACAACTCTTAGACTTTTATTGGCGGCTTCTTCGGCGGAGTAAGTTATCTTCACACTTACCCAATACACCTTGCTTTTTTATTGGTTCGATTTTGGTGGGATAGGTTACTTTAGCTTCTTCGGGGAGAGTGAGAGTTGTGAGATTCTAACATCTTTGGGGAAACTAGGGTAACTTAGGAATAAGGTTGAATGTATTGGTTAACTTATCCTTGCATGCTACTTTCCTCTTGGATCATTTCTCATTTTTATTTAATCGAGGACGAGTAAAGGTTTAAGTTTGGGGGAATTTATTTGCACCTAAATGCATGCGTTAAAAAATGCATTTGACATGTTTGTTATTATATTTTTGTTGGCTGATTGCTATTTTTAGTTAGGCTTACATTACAAAGGGTTTAGATGACCGTTGGTTTTCTTATCGAAATATTTAATTTTTTAGTCTTAATTGGATCTAATGGACACTATGTCCTCACGAGCTCCTAGATTATGTTTTTGTGAGCTTATTGTTAGGATGTTCGAGAGCACTCCGGCGTAGTTTTGCAGAAGGCCATCTGCAAGGGTGGTAGCAGATATTAGAAGGCCATCCGCAAGGGTGGTAGTAGACAAAAGGCCGCAAGGCAAAACATGGTAGAATATGGAATCAAGCCAAGTAAAATGAGGGAGTTGAGTCCAACAATTGAATACTTGGTGAGGTCGTGCTAGCCAACATGGCCCATTCCAAAGGCCCTTGGCACGGGCCGCTTGATTCAACATGGCTCGTGCCTTTGAAACATCTCGTGCGGCTAAGAATGGGCACGGGCCGTGCCACTTAACATGGCCCATGCCGCTCGAAAATCAACATTAGAAGACCAGTCCACGGGATTTGAATATTTATGCACCTAGTAATTAGTATGCTCAAAAATTGACTCCCAGTCAATGGCCCGCAAGGATATACATGGATCGGGCCATTCAAAAGAGGAAAATCATGCATCCAACCATCGGCCTATGAAGATTCACACGACCCGTGCCATTCAAACTGATAAAGGAATAGTCCCAGTTGGCGGCTA
>JAULKM010160099.1:0-16499 GCA_032355605.1 Rubia tinctorum | reverse complement strand
CACTACTCCTGCTTACTTTTCCTCACAACCTTCTTTAATTTTCTTTTTCTTCGGGTTAACTTCCCTCTAACCTCAGCCCGTGACTCCACCCACGATGACATCTTCGTGGAGGGGTCTCCACAAAGCGTCATCCTTACCTTCACGCTCCTTGTTAACAACCGGGAGTTCATGTTCATCCTTAGCTAATGCCGACTCCTTAGCCTTTTCCTTAGGTTTAGGGAGTGGCCTAGAAAGTTTTAATTCCTTTCCACTCTCCACCAGCTGCTATATGTCAGTGTCCATAAGAAAAAAATCCACAATAGGAAAATTATCACTAAAATCAAGCAAGGCATAAGTGTCATCAACATTCTTGTCAAAATTAAAGCTCAAAGAATGCTTTCCCTCATCAGTCATATCAAGATTCTCATCATCATCACTTATGCAAGATTAATCAAATTGGTCAAATTCATCACATACGCTTATACCATTGCATGAAAGAAAATAAGTAGAGGATTCATGCTTAAATTTTATATTTGTCAAACCCAACCTTATCAATGTCATCCTCTAGGGTCAATGTTCCCAAGTGGATATCTATTTTAGTCCTTAATGTTTTCTAAAATGGTCGCCCCAATATAATTGGGGGTTCACGTCCGTCGTGCACATCAAAGACATAAAAGTCCACCGGAAACACAAGATTGCCCACTCTTACCATAACATCCTTAACTACCCCCCTAGGGATTTCTTGGGAATGATCAACTAGTTGGACTATCTCACTAGTGTCTCTAAGTTCACCTATATCAAGAGTCTCAAATAGGCTATAGGGGATAATATTGATCGAAGCTCATAGGTCAATTATAGCATCCTTAATCAATCGACCACCTAGATAAATAGGAATTGAAAAAATGCTGGGTCATCACACTTTTTAAGAATATTTCTATAGGCTAAAGGGGTGACTCCTTCTTTTTTCAATTTTCCTACTTTTCTAATAGGATTAGTCCTTCTCTCAATGCAAGCATTTAAAAAAAATTAGAATACGAGGGAATTCGTTCTATAATATGTCTAGAAGTGCAATACTAACCTCGACCTTATTCAAGACTTGGAGGATTTGATCTTCGGTGGATGCCGCCTTTGGCCTTTCCATCCAAGAACTAAAGAATGGCGACGAAGTGTTGAACTTCACCTCGGTGGTAGGGAGCTTTTGTGTGGTCTCCTTCTCAACGATTACTTCTTCCTCTATATATGCGACCTTGTTGTTTTTCACATTCTTGTCATCTTCTTGCCCAGTCTCTTTCTATGCTTCTCTCACCTCTTTCCAACTTCTCAACTTTAGCACTCATGTTTTATGGATTTACCTCGGGTTGGGACGGTAGCTTACCAGATTCTCTTGCCTTGAGATGGCTCACCGAGGTGGCAAGTTGCACAACTTGTATCTCAAGATTTTTATGCTTGAGAATTCTCTTGTGGCTAGCTCTTCAATTTCTCTTCTAGTGTGCTCCGCGAGCATGTCACTTTTCTTGGTCAATTGCACAATCACTTCCAAGATCTCATCATAACCCAACTTGTAGATAGGAGCATTGTTTTTGGAAGGTCCCTCACCCCTAGGGTAGGGTTGAGGTGGAGCTCCCCCCCCCTCGATTGTACCCTTAATCATCATCTCTCCACCATAAATTCGGGTGGTCTTTATACTGAAGGTTGAAGGAGTTGGTGTAGGGATCTTTCTAGTATACTCCTTGGTTCTCTCAGAACGCTTGGGTTCCCCTACCATATTTCCTATTTCTTCCGTTGAAGTCCAAAGCCTTTACCTTCTCAAAACCCTCCACAACTTGTGGACACATGTCGGTTGGATGATCCAATTTACAAATCCTGCAAACTTTTACTTTCTGAGTCCTCCCCTTATGAATTTCTTCATCATTGAAGCAATATCTTAGACTTTATCTTCAATCTTGGGGAGTGAGTTGATTCTTTAAGTGTATTTACCAATGATCGGCTCTGAAACTGCCGTGTACCATTTTCCATCTCCTCGAATAAGGCCACAGCGTCCTTAGGGCTCTTGTTTGCTATCAAATCGTTGCATACGGCATTCACCATTTGCATATTTTCATCGAACAAGCCCTCAAATAAATAGTACATGAGATCCCTCTTTGAAAGGATGATGGGGACAGCTTGCCAACAACTGCTTGAATCACTCCCAATATTCAAACAGAGATTCATTCCAGAGTTGTGAGATATTGGACAACTGTTTCTTCAACTCAGAAGACTTCAAAGCTGGGAAATACTTCTCAAGAAACCTATGCTTCATATACATCCACGAGGTGATATAGCCCGACAAAAGGTAATAAAGCCAATCCTTAGTAGCATCTCTCAGCGAGAAGGGAAAAAACCTCAAATTATAATCCTCTTCCAACACCCCCGGTGGTTTCATGTTGGTGAAAACTAAATGAAACTTTGAGAGGTGTTTGTTGGGATCCTCTCTGGTCATCCCGTGAAATGTGGGCAAACATTGTATCATGCCTCTCTTGAGCTCAAAAGTGACGTTCAGCGGTAGAGGTGGGAAGACGATGCAAAGGGGTTGATTCTCCAAATTTAGAGCCATCAACTCCCTGATCATTCAATTGGTTTCTACCATAGAACTTCTGTCTACTTCCACAAAAATAGTTGGTCCATGCAGAACATCTCCTCTAGTTCTCATTCTCCTCTTTCTTCGACCACCTGCATTTTCTGGTTAATATTGTAGAGCTCCTTATTTCATGATATGGGTGTGTACCATAAACAAGAAGCAAAAAACTACCAGTTCAGTAGAGATCACTAGCAAAACAAATTAGGAGTAATATGAATAACTACTAAAAAGATCAACACAATTACCAACAAAAGGCTACAAAAAAAGAAAAACACTAACTACTAAAACCAACTACCCATGCAAGTTAACAATAAAATTTAAACTAGCATCCCCAACAATGGCGTAAAAATTTGATTAGCACTCCACAGGGTTATTATCTTTTTGGAGAATTAACCCGCGGAGCGCTGGAGACCAAAGATAGAATTTATATGTTGCTCCCATATGCTCTCAACTACTAAAAATTAGCAAGGGGCAAGTCCGAGGTCGTCCACTGAGATGCTAGAATTTGAGATTTAACTATGCACAACTTACAATCAAGCGTTACTCTGTCTGTGTTTCGGGAATAACTAGTGCTACAAACATAGGATTTGGGGGGGGGGGGGGGTTAATCTAAAAACTACTAATCATGCAAATCAGAGACATTAAACTATATTAAACTAGCATTGGGAATATTTGTGTAACATGACTAATGAATGAATTTGATCCTAGATTCTACCGCATATAAGACATATAAACCTATCTCATGCCTATGTCACATAGTGTAGATGCTAGTCGGTTTTTCCCCAATGTCTCTCACACAAAGGTTCATCGATATCTCATAGGTTATCATCACCGCCTCTGTCATTAGGGAAGGCTCTTAGATTAAACTTTTTGATACTGTAATTCCTTCCCTATAAAACTCACTCATAATGCTAACACGTCCCCACTTAAAGAATAAAGTGCCTGACAGTTGCCTTGCACAGATAGTAACTATTAGGTATGAGAGTAAGGAAAATACATCCCGGACAATCCACTATAGATGTTTTTCCCTAGGCCTATGGGGGTAAATGAATCGACATCTCATGATGACTCTGGGGTTGAAATAACGATGGTCGTTACACGACAATCTTAGTTACTACAAATTATCATGCTTATTCTATCGGGGTACACCTAGGCTTTACACTCCCATTAGAAATCTCATCCCTAACATGAATTATTATTACACGATGACCCAATAAAGCTAGACTCTAACGATCGGAGTGGTACTCTCAATCATACATGCATGCACTCACATCGTCGGTACTCACAAACCTACAATAGGCCTAACCCAACACTCCCAAGGTAGAAAATAAGTATAGCAGATAATATATCACATATCAAACTACGGTGCATCATAGAATATACATAACATGCATCTTACAAGAATAATAAGCACAAGTCAAACATGATTATTCATAGGCATAAAAGATGGGAAGATCTAAAATCTCACAAAATCATAATCTAGTCATGAATACAAATAAAATCCCCATGTAATTACTACTCCATGGACATTAAACCCAATTCAATCATTGGATTCAATACCATAGGCATAAACTAGGAAATAGTAAATGAGAAGAGAAGAGTTAGTCTCTTTCTCTCTCTACCTACTCTTGAAACTAAGAAATTGAAATTAGAACTATGATTGATAGATAAACCCTAGTAGACCAGTGCCTCTTTATATAGTAGGAGGAAATGGGCCTTAGAGAAGCCCAAAAAAAAAGAGAAACCCTAGCAATCACATCAGCACAGGCTATGCAATAGTACATTACTCATGCAAAAGTACACGAGCTGTGGATTGAAGGCATTCCTCGGCCAAATCAATCGTGCGGCCAACGCAAAATCTCGTGGCCATCATCTAGAGTCATAATCCTCGGCTTCTGATGGTGCAGCCACGGAATTGGGCACGGGCTGCAAACTGGAGGTACGGGTCCTCACCATATAGGGGCACGGGCTGTGCAAAAGAACACAGTCTGGGTCAGGAATTAGTCATAAAAGTTACTTGTTTGGCACGAGTAGTGTAAATGTACATGGGGCGTGCTAGTCTTCTATTCCTTCCAGACTTTAACTCTTTTTATTCAATGCATCCCATCGACTACCATGATTAAGCACGTTGCCTTTGGTCTACTACCATTCATGCGAATGACCTTCAACTATCTTTTACCATTCTCGTAAATGACCTTCAGTAAGCTACTCTGAAGAACTTACGACCAATATACAAGAAATTTCATAAAATATAATATAGATGCTCATAAGGACATAGTATCTGTTTAATCTAAATAAGTCACAAAATGAGGGATTTAGACAAGAAAACTAACAATGGGTATCCAAATCTCTCGTAGTCTAAACCCACTTAAACCTAGAAATCTACCATACAAGAGCTACCAAAAGATATTCTAAATGCATTAGAAAACACATGCTTCTAGCATCTCATCTATTGTAATAGAGGATTTTGACTCCCCCTTAACTCCAAAAGATAGAATTGGAGGAAACACAAAAGAAGAAGGTGAAATAGCTGATTTTCAAGAAGTAGTTGGTGATTTAAATTATGAGGAAATTAAGATAGTGGGATCTCAATACACTTGGAACAACAGAAGGTGTGGGGGAGATAGAATCATGAGAAGGATAGACAGGGGCCTGGTAAATAGGGAATTGACTGAGAAAATGCAGGAAGCAATTTGTCAAGTGAAGAATAAGCTAATGTCAGATCACCTGCCACTAATCATTAGTTTCACGGAAGAGAGGAATCCTAAAAGGAAACCTTTCAAGTATTTTAATATGTGGGCAGGTTCAGATTTATTCAGGGGGGAAGTTATGGGGATCTAGAAGACAATGGAAATCAATAATCTCAGTGGCTTAGCTAAATTCTTGCACATACTAGAAAAACCATTAAAGAAATTGAATAGAAGGGAGTTTGAAAGCATAGGGAAAAAAGTTGAAATTAATCATGAAGTTTGGAAGGGAGCTCAATTTAAACTAAATGAAAACCAAATTAAGTTGAGTTGTAGGTGATTGAACATAAATCTAGAAAGGAGGTTGAAAAGTTAAGAGAGGCTGAGTACAATTTTCTGCAAGAAAAGGCAAAAGTGGAATGGCATAATAATGAAGATAGACCAATCAGTTTATTTTATGCTTCTCTGAAAAGAAGACAGTACCAAAACCACATTGTTGCTATGAAAGTGGGATATCACATGATTATAGATCAGAAGCAGGTAGAAACTGAATTTTTTAAACACTTCAGGAACTAGTTGGGAATAGAAAGAAAAATTGTAAACATAGATATGAGATTGTATCCTTTGGGGAAGTACTAAATGTATAGAGACAAGCTAAGCTGGTAAGGCTTATTACTGATAAAGAAATTTGGGATGCAATGAAAGGGATTCATTCAAACAAAAATCCAGGGATAGGTGGCTACTCAAGTAGATTTTCTAGGATACCTGGGATGTTGCAGGCCAAGATGTGATCAAAGCCATCAAAGATGTTTTAAAGGGAGATCATAGTCCAGGTACTTTAAAAAATGTTGTACTCACTTTAAATCCAAAAGTAGTACAGTCTTGGAAACCAGTAGATTATAGGGTTATAGCCTGTTGTTAAGTTATTTTAAAAATAATCACTAAGGTTTTGTGTAATAGACTGAAAGAGGTCTTTCCAGAAATCATTAGCAACAATGAGTGTGCTTTTGTGAAAATGAGGTTTATAGCTCACAATTTGTTACTGCCGCAAGAACCTATTCATAGATATAATGTGGAGAAGATGAAACTATTGTGCAGCCCAAAAAGACATCAGCAGAGCTTTTGACAGTTTGAATTTGATTTTGTCCTAAAATGACTAGATGAGCTGAAGTTCCCTAATCAGATTATTTAATGGATCCAGAGAAGTGCTAGGAGTTTGAAATTTTTCTGAACATGATTGGGCATCTATATGAAAGTTTACAGCCATAAGGGGAGTGAATCAAGATGATCGAATGTCCCTATTGCTGTTTGTCATTGGAATGGAGTATTTAACAAGGTTGCTGAGTAGAGAATATATGTCACGGAGGATAGATTATCATCAGAGATGCAAAAAAATAAAAATTCACTCACTTCTTTTTGCTGATGATCTTCTACTTTTCAGTGATGATTACAAGAAATCAATGAAAAGCATCAAGAAAATTTTGGTTGAATTTATACAGATCTCAGGTCTGTCAATCAATGAAAAGAAATCAAAACTCTTATTTTCAAAAATGGATGATGGAGTGAAGGATGACCTTGCAGCTTTTTTAAATGTGACAAAAGGTCATCTGTCATCGACCTATTTAGGGCTGAATGCTTCTTCAGTGAAATGGAGTAAACTTGATTGTGAAATGATGGTGGAGAAGATAAGATTCAGAGTAAAATGATAGGCAACCAAAAATCTATATTATGCTGGAAAACTTCAACTCATTAATGGAGTCCTTCTAAGCATCTCAGACTACTGGTCAAATGTGATGAAGATAACAAAAGCTGCACATAAAAGAATATTACAAATCTGTTCAAGTTACTCGTGGGGCGGAGAAGAAGGACAAAGAGGCTTCATAGAAATAACTTGGGGTTCACCGTGCAGGAAAAATGAACACACGTACAATTACTTTTCAAATAAATTCAGAGATCAATTGGAGAACCAGAAAATGAGAAGTTTGGAGAACAGGTGAAGAACAATGCAGAAGTAGATTTGGAGTTTTAATAGTTAAAAAATTGTATTTGAGTAGAAATAAGGTTGTAATAGATTGGGAGAGAAAGATCTCAATCTTATAATTTTTGGGGCTAATTTTAATATACAAAATATTTACAAAAATAAAACATTCAAGAAAACCTTACCACATGTTTTAACTTACAAAGTGCAACATTAAAATTTAAAAAATATAGTTTTAACTTTCAAAAATACAATAGCATGCCCAAAAAATTATGGATAGGCCATCTTTCTTTCCTGAATATACTTATATATATATATTTATTTAATTATTTATATATATTTTTTAGTTAAATACCACCTATTATGGTGGCGAGTTTGACGGACCCGTTCCTATTTATTATTTTTAAAACTTTAGTACCAAGATGAGGGGGCTTTAATACCCAACCTCAGGAATATCAAAGCAACTCATTGTAGCTATACATATGTCCTATGATTATCCTAATGAGTTGCAATGATTCGAAAAAACGTGGAATGAAACGAGGGACTTAGTGTTACATATTTCAAAAGGAGTTCCTTACAATCTGGAAAAGCAAAGGAAGTTAGATTTTAAACCTTCTAAGATACGTCATTGAGATGACATCAAGCTGAATCTTGCTACGTACATCTTTTGGCGGACCCGCAAAAGAAAATTTAAGTTTACCTGACTTGTGCTCGGAAGCTTTGCCAGTGAGCCCCCGACGTTGTTGGCATATCTCTATATATGTGAGTGATGGAGAAGTTGAAACGTTGAAGCTGCACGAAAATATTCCTGAGCTCTTCCAGGAATTTCCATGGTGACTTGATCTGATTTTTAATTGCTTTAATCAGAATGTCAGAGTCACTTTCAATCTGGATACTATACCTATTATGTTCTTCCGCTTTCTCCAGCCCAAATAATAAAGCCCTTGCTTCAGCTTAGAGTGTTGTAGATTGCATTAGAGTTTTAGTGGTTACTGTAATGAGGTTACCTTGTTGATCTCTGATTTTAAAACTTGCTCCTGCTTGTCCATTCTTTAAGCATGATCCATCCATAGTCAATTTGCAGAACTCATTATTTGGAGTTGCCCAGTAGACTAGTCTGATGCACTTTTGGATTTTATACCTGACGACTGAGATTTTTTGAAATCTCATACATAAATCCCAAACAAATTTCATCTTATATGCCAAGATTATATCATTAAACTGATATAAAATGCTCCTTATTATGTTTTTGATATAAGGTTTAATTCCGTCATAATGTGCTTTAATCCCGGAGTACCATATAAACTAAGAAACAACACATGGAATGACTCTGATCAAGTCTTTGAATCCCGGGTGTTTAATATCTAAGTTTGAATAATAATAAAAATTATCTCACAAATATCTGAAATGCTTAGTTTCAATGTTGAAGTTCTTATCTATGAAGTTCCAGACCTGTCTTATCACCTTACATTCATTACTTTTGTTATGAATTGATTCAGAATCTGTTAGACAGAAATAGCATCTTGAAGGTAAATTAATGTAAGGTCCTCTAATATATCTGATAAAGGAATTAACTGATTAATAGTCTCCAATTCAAAAGGTTTACTTTTTTGGGATAATTGGAGACCATAGATATTTAAAGGATTTAATTTTCTTTTTCTCATGTTTTATTAATTCATAAACTGATTTAAGGTTAATATTTCCTTATTCTGTTTGTGTCCAGATCATGATATATCATCGTGCTCAAGAAATATTTGATGGTGAATTTCTAGAGTTTCGATGATGTGATCTAGGAGATACAATCCTTTTGATTTTGTAAGAATTCAGCTACAGAGAAAGAAATCAGGAAAAGGCAGATCTGAGTTAGAATTCTAATTATTAATTATTGGACCTTACTCAGTCCAGCTTGAGGTTAAAAAAGAAACTCTACATTTTTCAATTTTGATTTTCTGTTTTTAATGGCTATTTCATTGACTTCTTTGATTCTGGTCTAGGTTCTTGAATTTTTATGGTGTTCAGGAGTTGACCACAAGAATTTAGTCCATAATGAATCCCCAGATTGTAGCTTCCACCACAATTTAAGTGAGAAGCTTGTAATCATAGTGTTTAAATCTTTAAAACCAAACCCATTCTCATAAGTTGGATTGCATATCTTATGAAATGATCTCTAAATTCTTTTATATTGTGGGTCATTTGTGTTTAGGTTCCATAAGAATTCGGAAAACACGTTTTGAATTTGATCAACTATGTGTTTAGTTGGATTTAATACATTGATCAAATTAAAGGGAATTTATGAGAGAACATGGTTTATTAAAACTGATTTTCCTGATGTCGATAGCATCTTATTGTTCCATGAATTAATCTTCGATTTTTTTGAATTGGTTATTTAAATTGACGAGTTTTTAACTCTTCCAGTAAACATAGGACATCATAAGTATTTAAATTGTAATGATCCCTTTATCATACCAAATTCATATTTGATTTGATTACATATCTAGTTGACTTGTGTGTTTTGATATGTAAAAACTTGATTTTTCAAAGATAACTTTTTGGCTAGTGGCCAACTCATTGGATAGGAGAAATCTTATGATTGTTTGAATCCCATGTTTTACATAATGTCTTAGATTAGCATATTGGAACAAGAAATTTAAATTTCTTATAAATGTTTCTGCCATTATAATGAATAACCGGGGGGGGGGGGGGGGGGGGGAATGGGTCCCCTTTTTTTATTCCTCTTGTATTTTGGAAAAATCCTTGAGGGACTCCATTTATAAGAATGGAAAAGAAAACAGATTTTAAGTTTCTCATTATTAGTGAGTTCAAATGGTTAGAAAAACCAAGTTGCTTGAGAATTTTCTTTATCATGTTGTGTCCCCCAGTTTTAGAATGTAAGAATGATGTCACTTTATGCATCATAAGTACATTGTGATAAATCTCTCTACTAGACACAAAAGTAAATTGTTCCTTGCTGATTATTTGATTCATATACGACTTTAATATTTCTGATATGAGTTTAGATAGGACTTTTTTTGTGAAATTATACAAACTAATTGGCCTTTAGTCTTTGAAAGAAGTGCATACTTCTTTTTTGGGGATTAAAACAATAAGAGCTAAAGAGATAACTTTGGAAATTTTTGACAAATTCAGGAAATCTTCTACTGCATTCAATAAATCCGATTTAATAATATTCCAGCACTTTTGAAAGAAAACTTTTGAGAAGCCATCAGGTCCAGGGGCTTATTGATTGTTCATATTTTTTATTGTTTTATTTAATTTTGTCATTGTAGCATCTCTTATTAGTTCTTGATTCATTTCACTTATCATAAACCTGGGTATATTATCCAGCAACCAGGCTGCATTAATACATTTTGGATCAGTGTTTGCCTTAGTTAAAATATTTGTATAGAAATGGATTACTAATTTACTTATTTCAGATTGTCCTAGAATCCAGTTTCCTGAATCGTCTTTAATAGAGGTGTTTAGCTGTCTTTTATGTTTAGATTTTACTATTGGATGAAAAATTGGGTATTTGAATCCCCTTATTTGAATCATTTTACTCTTGGTTTTTGTTTCCAAAAAAATTCTTTCTGTTTTGTCCAAATGTTATTTTGTTTTGTTCAGTTTCATTTTGAAGTAGATCAATGTAGTTGATCTTCAGGTGTTTTTACTTTTTCAAATACATTACCAAATATTTGTTTGTTATGTGTTTTTAGTGCAAGTTTCAGATTTTTAATTTAAAGTTAATCTTTGCATTCTTGTCAGATATGTTTGGATATTCCATGTGCCCTCCGCAAGTTTCATGAATGTTGGATGGTTAATCCATCATTCTTGAAATTTGAAAGACTTTGGGTTGTATGTTGTTGAAGTTTCTGCTATAGTGAAGATCAGAGGGGTGTGATCAGATTTTTCTAGGGCCAGGGTTTTAATTTGAGAAGCTTAGAAAGTAGACCACCAGAGGTTATTTGAAATTCCTCTATCTAGTCTTTTCCAAACCCTACATTTGGGTCCCATACTTGTCTAGGTATATAGGCTACTTGAGGTAGGTATATTCGACATATTGTTCTCTGTTAGGAATTTATTAAAGTTTGTGATACTCTTTTGATCTAGAATTGAGGGCCCCGAATACTTCTCATTAGAGCTGATAACATTGAAATCGCCAATTAGCGTCAAAAGGTTTGTTTTTAAAGGTTGAGAACATTTTCCATAATTTTTTCTGATCTTTTATTGAGTGTTTTGCATATATGAATCCAACTAGCATTCAGAGTTATTATCTCAATTGTTCTTCCACTGTTATTATCTCAATTTTAATCAAATTATCCTATAGGATTCATATTTTACAACCCGGTGAAGAGAAATAGTCCTGAAATCGATTTTTGAAGGCAAAGTTTTGAATTGTATCAGATTCCAACATTGGTTCAATTAAAATAAAAACTTTAATTTTATGTTTTTTCTTGATGTCTTTTATTCTAATTTGTGTTGCATTGTTTCCAACACCTCTTGCATTCCACACACTAAGGTTGATTCCTGTCATAAGGTATATTTGGAAGAGGTCAATGAGGAACATATTTGCACCATTTAGGAGTATTTGTGTAATCATTCTTTGTATATTTCCAGGATTTTTGATTTGTTTCCACCTAATCTGTATCTAGGGTTTCTGCATTTTTAATCAAATTATTGAAACTTTTTTTATTCAGTTAGGTTGGCTTTAATTTCAGAGAAATTCAGTTGTTGTTCAAGACCAGACTGTGAATGATTTTTTTTGGTTGTTCATTGTTACGCCAATCTAAAATTTTATCTTTTTTTAATGTTAGAGGAAGACTTCCTCCATTTATTTCAGTATACATGTGTTTATAGAACTTGATCTTACTTTTCTAATGATTGAGTATTTGTGTTATTTACAGATACTTTGGGTTCAGAATTTTTAAAATTGTTAGCAATAGTTGGAACAACAATAGAGACATTAGATTCAATCATGTTATCCTTTTCTCCTTCACAAGAGGCATTTTGAAGATAACCAAACAAATTTTCAATGTCATCAGAGATATTATTTATTTGAGCAACATTCTTTGAATTTGCCACATTTTGAGTCATAACATACAAATTACTCTCATTAGCAGTATGCAATTCATTTAATAAGTCAAACTGTTCAATATTCAAATGATTCATATTTGTTTCAGGCTTGACATTTTAATCAGATTTCATCCGATGCTTCCTCAATATGAATAACTAACAGGTGGTCATTAAGAGGAGTATTAGTGGGAACCAAAGACCCCTGAACATGGGTCTGATCTTTGGTACTTGTTTCAAGTGTTATCTGAGCATCCTTTCATTCCTGACCTGACTTTTCTTTTCCATTAGATGCCACCTGCTGTGAAGTGTTAGCTTTATTTTCAATCAAAGGAATATAAGTCGCTTCCTTAATGTTTAAACTAGATGTATTCCCAACCCCTTTACCATTATGTCTTCCCTGTTCTCCATTGGGGTTGGACTTATTACCTATGTGAGTTGGATTGTCTTTTGGTCTCCAAGCTGTGAACTTTGAAGCATTATTGTCAAACCTGCTTTCAGAAACTAAATGGCTTAATTTAAGGCAATTAGAGCAATACTGCGAGACACCTTCATATTCTATGTATTTCCAAAAACCAATGTCCCTGAAACTTAACCAAAATCTTTCTAAAAGTGGCTTTGTAACATCAATATCAACACAGACTCTGGCTATGTGTGGCCTAGTTTTATTAAGTTTCACCTTATTGGCTATAACTGGGGTTCCTAAAATATTTCCAATAGACATCCTAGCCTAGTAATCGAAAAATTGTTGAGGTAAACCATAGAGTGATACCCATACTGGAGCAATGGAGATTCGGCATTAGGATTAAAATTTGGAACCCATTTAGTAATATGAATTGAATAAGCACCAAAGTTTCAAATTTTATGTACTCCCTCCGTCCCAATTCAAGCTGCACACTTTGACTTTTAGCAGTTTACTCAAAAAAATTCCGATCCTTAATATATTTTATTAAGGATAGTTAAAACTTGTAAAAAGTTGACATTTTGAAAATATATGTTACAACGAATCTAACAAGGTATCACTCAATAATATTTATACTTATACACCATTCAATTTTGGGGTCAAAGTTAAGAAGTTTTAACTAAATTAATAGTTAAATTGCAGCTTGAATTGGGACAGATGGAGTAACCAACACCTATAATAATCATCGGGCACTGAAAAAGTAATAAAAAACCTGGTTGTTATTAATAAGTGTCATGTCGGAATGACCCCTGAATCCTGCGGTTTGAAAATCCCTCCTCAATTTATCGAAATGTGGTCGACATCTTGATAATTTTCCCACAAAAGTCCACCGGAACAGGGCTTCCAATTTTTCGCATTCGGAGTCTTTAAAATGTAGCCCCGGTTTTCCTAAATAGTCTATTTTTGGCTTTGGAATGAATAGGGCTCTTGTATTGATTGGCTCAGGATTGGGATTCAATGCCTTATATAGTTTGTTGTTTAGGTCTTGCACATAGGAGAGTATGAGCTTGTTGATCGTTGGTGGCTCCACCATCTTGGTGTCGCCGGAGCGGGAGATCAATGGACAACAACTAGGGTTTTCTCCAAATCGCCTCAGAGAAGAAGAAAACAGTTTATATATATAGGGGAGGGTTCAGATGAGTACACTCATTTATGTGAGAACATCTATGTATGTGAGAATAAATCTAAGTTATTAATAGTTTAATCTAATGGATGGTGTTTAATTCTACTTTAGTGAAACTCGCGGGTTACATTTCGGGTCATACACTTAAATCCTGGACCAAAAGATCAAATCTGAACCCTTTTACAAATTTTGGAAAAATCCTTCCAATAACCTGTTCCTTTCTTTACATTTTATGCTAGTGCTACCACTCCCCCATTAATTCAATAGACGATGGATCAAAAACTAAATTTTGCATTTTGCTTTTAAAATCAAAGATGTTTAGCCTTCACTTGTAAATGATTTTGTAAACGTTCAGAGTTACCTTCGGTTCATGCAACTAATCTTTCTGTTTCCTTTTTTAAAAAAATATAAAAATTGAATTAAGTTTTTTCACCTTGCATTTCTTTTACTTATGAATTGCTGATGAAATTTGTGATTTACAGGTATTATCCCTTCTTCAAGTATACGAAAGCCATATCCATTCAAAGTGAAGTACATGTACAGTATATTTGAAGCACCTTTAAGTATAAAGTAAAACACTATACCTGAAGCACCATAAGGTCTACTTGAAGCACCTCCAAGTAAGAAGTGAAACACCTACAAGTTATATTTGAAGCGATTCCAAGATAAATTGAAGCACCTAAAATTTATACTTAAAGCACCTTCAAGTATCATGTAAACCACCTAGAGGTATAACTGAAACACCCCCAAGTATAAAGTGGAGCACCTCCAAATTATACTTAAAGCACCTCTAAGTATAAAGTGAGTCACCTTGGAATACATGCTTTTACTTGAACCACCTTTAAGGTATACTTGAAGCACCGACAAGTATAAAGTGAAGCACTTACAAGTTATAATTCAAGCACCACCAAGTATAAAGTGAAGCACCTACAAATTATACTCAAAACACTTCCAAATATAACATGATATACTTAAAACACCTTCAAGTATAGAGTAAATTATCTAGAAGGTATAAATGAAAATACGAGAATGATGATGAAAAAGAAGAACATTGATCTCAACAACGTCTGCATGCTCGATAAAAATAAAATTTTCTGTAACCCACAAATATGAAACCAGAAATACAGAGCTAAAATCAAGGTATTAATGAAAGTTTTCAACCCAAAAATTAGGTTATTTGTTAAATATAACTCCAAATTTAAAACTTCAGGAGAAAATGTCAATAAATTATGAATAAATATTAGACATATGGATCAGCGTAAGAATTAGAGAAAGAAAAATGATGAATATTTTATTAATACTATCAAACCCAATTTAGATAAGATAATAGGACTGTAAGGCCGTACATGTGCACTGCCTTGTATTTCCTTAAATTTCAGTAGAAATTTATCGATCAGTGGATTAAGATAGTTCAATGGTTGCGATTTGTTCTCACATAAGTGGATGTTCTCACCTAAAATAAGTGTTCTCACATGATTTCAATTGTGTGTGTCTATATATATATATACACACACACACACTCCCTCTGTTTCACTAAGAGTGACATACTAGGTTTAGCCTCTTTGATTTTTGTGAAGAAAATGAGTGGTTGAAATTGAATCTATAAAGCAAAGAGTAGAATGAGTGGATGACATTGAAGGATCTTACCATAAATAGAAAGTGTGTCATTTAAAAAAAACATCTCAATAAAGTCATTGTGCCACAAATAGAAAAATGGAGGGAGTGTGTGTAATTATAGTTTAATTTAATTTAATTTAAATTATTTTAAAAATTAATTAGAATATTTAATTTAATATTATATAATTTAAACTCAAAATTAATAAATATATTCTTAATTTAATTTATGAATGTGTAAAATAATTAAGTATCTTATTGATTAATGTAATATATAGTATATATATATCAAGAGTTATAGTTCATAGTTTTAGTTAACTATATTTAAGTAAAAAATTAAATCTTAATTTTAAAACTATTTGATTGAATATATAAGGTTTTTAATGGATTTTATTGGGCTTAAATACGGTTAAAATTACTATGTAAATGATGAAAAAGGGGGTTTTTTAAAATCAAATATGCATATATACATGTCAAAGTGAGGGTTTCGATATGAGGGTGTGAAAACAAATGCTCTATTCGACGCAGTCAACTGAAATTGCATCAACATTAGACGGAAGACTTACAATGACTTCCGGGGATTTTGTCATAATTTATGAGTCTATCTGTCTTACGTGATAATTGACGTTCATCCAAGTGAATCCCGCTTTGTAGATGTTTTAAGTAAGTAAACTTAGTGAAGGGACAGTCAAAATCGAACCAAAGTTTTATTGATTTTTCTCATACATGTATACATGCCTTAAGCCACAAGAGCATGACATGCTGTGACACTAATTATTCATTCAAGGGGAAAAATCTAGGAAGAAAACAAACATCGAACCGGTGCAACATTTTATTGAAGAAATAAAGGATCTGTTTATTGTGAACTTCAGAGCAGCACTCCAGTTGGTATGTGCTTAGTTGTAGGCATCAGGATTTGCCGCAAGGTAAGCGTCAACAGCCTTGATCATGCCGGCGCCCCTCTCCTTTTG
>JAULKM010160089.1:0-16499 GCA_032355605.1 Rubia tinctorum | reverse complement strand
TTGACTGTAATAGACTAAGAGTGATGGTCTAAATTTTGTAATGTTTTGACTTGGCTTTAATAGAATTCATTATTACCCAAAAATATATAGTTTAAATTATATAAAATAATAATTCATATAAAATTAAGAGTCCATATCTTAAAAGACAGTCTTTCCATAAGTTATGGAAAAACCAAGGTTTAAAATTGTAAATTAGAAGCAATTAAAATAAAATTTATGGGTTGCATTAATCAGGTCATAAATTTATAACTACTGCATGTTGAATAATAAAATTTTAATATTACACCTAAAACCTTTTATTTTACAATAATTTTAATTCAATCCCATTTTTCCATAAGCATATGGAAAGACCGTGTTTCCTAAAACATTGTCTAAAATTAATATTTTTAATTATTAATCCAACAATATTAATATATGATAATATTACGAGATAATTTTCCATTATACCGACTAACAGTTAAACTAATCATGACAAATCTCGCTTCAATAAATTTTAAGTTTAAATACTTCAATACATTTTAAAAGTTTTCAAAATTATAAGAAACTCGTTGAAATAAATAAAAACAAACATCAAATCAACACATTAACAACAAGTCTTGTTTTAATTAAACTAAAGTTCAGGCAAAGATTATTATACAATTATTAAATATTTTAATTGAAACACGATTCTTTTTAAAAGGTGCAAATAAATTAGAGGAAGATGAAGTATTGTGCTGATTTTTGCAGAAAGTCTCTGCTTAAAGTTTAGTTTGCTTCATAGTTGACCATCTCCACATTAACTATATCAATTAAAAAAATATCAATTTGTTGATCCAATATATATATACACAAAATATATATCAGAGAGATTGTACATTGTTAGATCTTCTAACTATAAAACCATTCTATAGTTTTATTAAAAAAATCTCTACAAATTTTAACATTAAATTATAATTATTTATGTTCAGTTATATTTTAAAAATTAAAATTACAAAATTTCCACTACAATAATAAAATTAAACATCATATCATTCATCTCAATCATCATATAATAGAAATTGTTTGTTTGGTGCTGTCAACCGGGGAATAATTAAAATATTGTTGGCTTATGGAAAGAACGGGGGTTAATTAAAATAATAAAATGTAAAATGTCTTTGTTGCAATATTAAAGTTTTACTATGCAACGTGTAGTAGTTATAAATTTTATAACCCGATTCATGCAACCCGAAAATTTTATCTTAATTTCTTCTAATTTACACTTTAAACCTTGGTCTTTCCATGACTCATGGAAAGAACGTCTTTCAAAAGACGGACTCTTTAATTTGATGTGTACTTTTTGTATTTTTATTTAATATTTGACTCCGTTTCTTGAAATACGGTATTTCCATTAGTTATGGAGAAACCAAAGTTTAAGTGCAAATTAGAAGAAATAAAATAAAATTTTCAGGTTGCATGAATGAGTTTATAAACTTTATAACTACTACGTATTGCATAATAAATTTTTAATATTGCAACTAAAACTTTGCCTTAATATTTGGCTATTATTATTTATTATTTATGTTAGCATTTTAATTTAATGTTTTAACTAATTTTATTTGTTTTTTTACAATTTAAAATTGACGTCTTAGAATTTAAATTAAAGGTAATTTAATGTAAATAAATTTTTAGGAAGATAAGTGGGCAATAAGCCCATTTGAATAG
Organism: Rubia tinctorum; assembly: GCA_032355605.1. Taxonomy (NCBI): domain Eukaryota; kingdom Viridiplantae; phylum Streptophyta; class Magnoliopsida; order Gentianales; family Rubiaceae; genus Rubia; species Rubia tinctorum. The sequence continues at coordinate 14,819 of JAULKM010160089.1, read as the reverse complement.
GCATGGGCCAAATAAATCATTCATGTCCTAGATAACAAGCAACTTCCAGGTTAATTTCCGATGCCGGTCTCTGAGGAAATACGCGCCGGAAAACGGCACCGAACACATCGGGATACACCGGACACACCAAAAAATGTGAAGAAAAGACGGCCGAAGGAAAACACACATCCGGTTGATGGAGATCGCAATCCCGGCCGACGAACGCGATGTTCAGAGCCTCCGTCCAGATTTGAAATTATTTATTAAAAAAATTACCATAATTTCAGAGCCTCCCACCTCCCACCTTCTTCCCCCGTCCTCCACTTTCTTCAACCCCTGTTGTTGGCGGCGGCGACGACGAGAAATCCGATCCTAACTGTGGCGTTGAATCGACGGTGGTGAAGACGACGAAGATGACGCCGGATCGTCGGTAGCAAGATGATAAAGACGACGAGGGTTTCTGGATCCGTTTCCATTTTTGCGAAATTGTAGTTAATTTAGTCCCAACCTTTAGGTGTATTTTTTTAATTTTACCCCTTGGATGGCAGTGGGCTGGGTTTCAGGATAGATGCGGCCCTTATGATTTTGAAGGGTAAAACAGTCTTTCTCAATAAAATATCAAGTTTCATCAATTAAACAGTAGCAGGGAAGTAAAGCAGTTGTGATGGAACAATAAGAAGGTAGGGGATTCTGTTATAGCAGGTGGTTAGAACCAGTTAGGAGAAAACGGACTATAAACATGAAGAGAGTAGCTGTTAGGAGGTATCAATTGTATTCTGACGAATTTGTGTGATACTTGGAGCTGAACTTTCAACTGTGCTTTCTCTCCCAAATCTGTAGGTTTATTCAGTAAAATTCCCATTCTTTCTCTGTTCATAACAATTGGTATCAAAGCCATCCATCCTCGGCGTTAATGGCGGACAATACCCGCTTTAAAACGATGGAAAACCATAACCGAGATGTTGAAAATCATCTCTGAAACAGTGCGCAAGAGTTGAAGCAAAATCTGGAGCTCAACTGCAAAAATCAAGGGGAATTGGAGGCATCGATGAAAGATCTCAAAGCAGACTTTAACAACAAGGTTTCTGAACTCACGGGAAGGATAACTGTGACCGACAACAGGATCGAAGCGATGATGACAATATTGATGGAGATGCGTAAGGAAAGAAATCAGGAAACAAATACCGGAAGTTCGAGCGGAAATCATTCTCGCAGTCGATCAGAGCTGAATAATAACGTACAGATTCGAGGTCAGCCGATCAGAGGTACGGTTCCTATAGTTAACAATCATAGAGTTTTATTTGCTGAAGAAGATGATTGGAGAAACAAAATTGGGTTGAGTTCTGGGAATAATCAACCTAAAGTTGAATTGAATGTGTTCTCTAGTGATAAACCTGTTGAGTGGCTTAGGAAGCGTGGACATTTTTTCAATTATTATAACATCAATGATCCCCAACGTTTGAAAGCCATAGAAATTTACCTAGAGGGTAAGGCTGAAATCTGGCTCCAAAATGAGAAGCGAATTAGGAGATTCAATACTTAGGGAGAATTCCGTGAAGCTGTTTTGAAAAGATTTTCTCAAATTGGGAGAAGAGATGAGGTAGAGGAGTTTAACAAACTATATCAAACGGGTACTGTGAGGGAATATCAGGAATTGTTTGAAGAATTAAGATCATTGATCATAGGAAAACATCCTTACTTGTCTGAGAGATTCTTTATGTCGAGTTTTGTAAGTGGATTGAAAGATGAGCTGAAGCCTATGATCAAACTTTTTAAGCCTGAAACATTATAGGATACAATTGAGGTAGCTCATTTACAGGAATTGAATATAGAAGTGCAGAGTAAGAACACAGAAATACAGTTTTCCTTCCACTCAGAATGTGAACCACTTCAGACCTGTTGCTGATAAGCAGAAATGGGGCACTTCAGATGTTAGACCCAATGTTGATATGACTGCTGGGTGGAAGAATAATATTGGAGGGGTAAACAAACCGGTGTGGAAGCAGAATTCTGGGGAGAAGAATAATGAGAGGTTTAAACGGATTTCACCTCAAGAACTTCAGTACATGAGGGAGAATAATCTGTGTTACAAGTGTGGTGAAAAGTTCACACCAGACCATCGTTGCAGGTATAAAAAAATATATCAAATCTTGGGATGTGAAACACTGAATCCAGGAGAAATATTGGTGGAAGAAGATGGAGAACAAGAAAGTGTGGAGGATGAAAAGCCTGAAATGATCTCATTAAATACATTAGGGGAAATATGAGTTCCAGGATTAATACTTTGACTGGTTATATTCAAGGAGTTAGGGTTAATATACTTCTTGATACAGGTTCCACTGATAGTTTTTTTTTTAATCCTCATCTGAGTCAATGGGTAAGGTTACCGTTGGTGAAAACCAAACCATTTCTGGTCACTATAGCTGATGGAAGTAAGGTTCATGGAGCAGGTTTGTGCCCTCAGGTTTCATGGGTGATAAGGAATCATGAATTCAGGTTTGATCTCAAGGTTATGGAACTAAGGAATGTGGATATCATTTTAGGCGTCGATTGGATGAAATACTTTAGTCCAATCACCTTTGATTTTCATGATCAGAGTATTTCATTTTTTCAGCCAAACCTACCATTGGGTTCTTAAGGGAACTACTGAAATAGCTGATATCAATCTTGGGGAACAGCTGCAGAGTAATGATTGCAAGAAAAGACAATTTTTTATGATGGATATGGGCATGGGGGCAGGAAAGAATTTGAGGTGCAGCAAGAAAATGGAACAACTCAGAAATGCACAATGGGAAGTTGGGCAGGAGGAGAGGTTTAATTTGGTACAGAAGGAAAAATTATGAAGAATGAAATAGGGATTTTGAAAGAGAACTGTGACAGTGGAATCAAGAAGTTGGGTGTTCCAAAATGCATCAAACAGGTTCTATTTAATTTCAGCAATATTTTTGATATTCCTACAGAACTTCCACCAGAAATGGCAGTTGATCATAAAATCGTTCTTAAACCTGATTCTCATCCAATCAAAATTAAACCATATAGGTATCCACACGCTTATAAGGCCGAGATTTAGAAGCAGGTGAAGGAAATGTTGGACAATAAAATCATTCAACTTAGCAACAACCCGTATGCCTCACCAGTGGTGTTAGTCAAGAAGAATGACTCAATTTGGAGGACGTGCATTAATTATAGAAAGCTCAATGACATAACTGTGAAAGATTGTTTCCCCATTCCCATTATAGATGAGTTGTTAGACGAATTAGAAGGTTCCAAATACTTTTCTAAGCTCGATTTGAGGGCAGGATATCACCAAATAAGAGTCAGGAAGGAGGATATTGACAAAACTGCTTTTCAAACCCATAATGGGCACTTTGAATTCGTTGTAATGCCTTTTGGTTTAACGAACGCTCCGGCTACGTTTCAAGGCCTTATGAATAAGATTTTTAGTTCCTTATTGAGGAAATGTGTGTTGGTTTTTTTCGACGACGTTTTGGTGTATAACGGGTCTTTGGAGGAGCATTGTGAACACCTACAATCTGTTTTAACAATTTTGCAGGAACATAGATTGTATGCGAAACTGTCGAAATGTGTATTCGCAAGGGATCAAGTAGAATATTTGGGGCATGTAATATCATAGAAAGGCGTCAAGATGGATAACAGCAAAATCAAGTGCATTATGGAGTGGCCAGTTCCTAAATCATTCAAGGAACTTAGAGGATTTCTTGGTTTAACGGGTTATTACATACACTTCATTTCTCGTTATGGGATCATATGTAAGCCTCTCCATTTGCTGCTCAGAAATGATTCATTTGCTTGGAATGAAGATGCCACTACTGCTTTTGATCTACTTAAAAAGAAAATTACTTTAGCACCAGTGCTTCGAATGCCAAACTTTAAAGAGGTGTTCATTATCGAAACAGATGCCTGCGATGAGGGAATGGGTGTCGTGCTTATGCAAGATGCGAGACCCATTGCTTTTCTTAGTAAAGCATTTTGTCAGAGGAATAAAGGGCTATCTATGTATGAAAATGAACTACTAGCGTTGGTTATGGTTGTGGATAAATGGCGCCATTATTTGGTTGGGAATCATTTCATTATAAGGACTGATCATAGAAGCCTGAAGTATTTGATCGAACAGAAGTTAACTAATGCGCTTCAACACAAATGGGTGGCCAAGCTTTTGATTATGAGCTTCTAAATACAATATAAACCAGGTAGCACTAATAGCGCTACAGATGCTTTATCTCGAATGCCACATCTAGTTTTTAAATTGCATGAAAGTGTTGAAAAACAAGATCAGTTTTGGAGTAGTGATATTGGCAATACTGGGAAGTATGTTGAAAATCTTAGTCCATCCGAGGTTAGTGAAGAACGGGATCAGACGTTGAACAATGATAATAGCAGTGAAAGCGAGAATTTGAAGAATGTGATTCCATCAAATGATCTGTGTGAAGTTAGTGATTTAGCAAGGAAATTAATGTTGACTATAAAGCAAGAAGACAAGGATCAAAAGTTAATGACCAGGATGGGTCAGAATGGGATACAGACAATGTAGTGCAATCTTTAAGTGTGCATGGTGATTCAACCAATAGTGGTTGCATGCAGGAACGATGGGGTGATAAAAAAATAACACCACAAAGCATGCATGATGGGAAATTTGATCTAGAAGAATATGGTGATCAAGAATTAATACCACGGAGCACGCATGCTAGAAAATCATATCAGGAGAATTTGATTGCTCAGCAACTTTTGTCATGCTCTTCACAGACTATTGCTTCAATAGTTCCAACATGGATGGTACAGATTGAGAAAAGTTATGAGGGAGATTCAGAAATTCAGGATATCATGGCTGCTACAGTATTGGGACCATCAAATGATGACAACCATTATGAGTATTCTTATATCAGAGGGTTATTGCGGAAGAATGGCAGAATTGTAGTGGGAAAAAGTAATCAAGCTAGGTGTGATATTCTGAAGGCTATGCATGCATCAAATATTGGGGGTCATTCAGGTCAGTCCGCTACTATTAAAAAAGTTTTATCTTTATTCTATTGGCCAAGAATGAAGGATGATATCATTAAATTCATTAGAAGTTGTGATGTGTGTCAAAGAAGTAAATCTGAGCATTGCATGAGCCCTGGTCTATTACAGCCGTTACCAATACCAGTGCATTCATGGTCCCAAATCAGTATGGATTTTGTCGAAAAACTGCCCATTTCAGGGGGTAAAGACACAGTTTTAGTGGTAGTAGACATGTTCACTAAATATGGACATTTTATGGCACTATCTCATCCGTTTGATGCTCCCAGCATTGCCAAAGTGTTTCAAAATGAGATTTGCAAACTACACGGATTTCCCAAAACCATTATCTCAGACCGAGATAAGCTATTTACCAGCAATTTTTGGAAAGAACTGATGAAACTAATGGGAATCAAATTAAACTTCAGCTCTGCCTACCATCCTCAGTCTGACGGGCAAACAGAAAGATTGAACCAAGTTTTGGAGAATTACCTAAGGTGTTTTTGTGGGGAAAGACCTGGTACTTGGAGTGAATGGTTGGCATCAGCAGAATGGTGGTATAATACTTCATATCACACAAGTATTAAAATGACACCTCATGAAGCTCTTTATGGTGTAAAACCATTATCATTACCTTTGGGAGCATTTAGAGACGCGTTGATTCCAGCAGCTGCTGACATCATGCAACAAAGGGAACAAGTGAATCAGTCGTTGAAACATCATCTATAGCAAGCTCAGAACCGGATGAAGCAATTTGCTGATAAGAGAAGAATTGAGAGGGTATTCAAGGTAGGTGATTGGGTACTGTTGAAGCTTCAAAAGTATAGGCAGGGTTCTTTAGTCGACCGAGAAAACATGAAGATCTCCCCTAAATTCTTTGGCCCTTACAAAGTCATTCAGAAGATAGGGGAGGTGGCTTATAAATTGGAACTGCCCATTACAAGTAGAATACATCCTGTATTCCATGTTTCGTTGCTTAAACAATATGTAGGTAATCAAACGGCAGTGAGAACGGAACTACCTCAACAAGAGCTGGAGGAATTGGAAGTACTAGAGCCCGATAAAGTTGTGCAAAGAAGGCTGCTACAACGAGGAACCGAACAAGTTGTGCAATGGTTAATTTTGTGGAAAAATCTTCCAGCTGAGGAAAGTTACTGGGAAGATGCTCAAGAAATTCAGTTTCAATTCCCTGAATTCAAAGCTTGAGGACAAGCTCGTTGCATGGGGGATGATTGTCATGATCTTGAAGGGTAAAACAGTCTTTCTCAATAAAATACCAAGTTTCATCAATTAAACAGTAGCAGGGAAGTAAAGCGGTTGCGATGGAACAATAAGAAGGGAGGGAATTCTGTTATAACAGGTGGTTAGGAGCAGTTAGGAGAAAACAGACTATAAACATGAAGAGAGTAGCTGTTAGGAGGTATCAATTGTATTCTGACAAATTTGTGTGATACTTTGAGTTGAACTTTCACTTGTGCTTTCTCTCCCAAATCTGTAGGTTTATTCAGTAATTTTCCCCTTCTTTCTCTGTTCATAACAGCGGCCTGCATTGGTATCTATGAGGCAAGTATAGATGTAGTTTTTGTGGGAGTGGACTGGGTCTGAGTAGGGGTGAATTCAGTATGGTTATTATCATTTTTTACAAAAGTTAGTTGGTCTCGATATGGTATGATATAATACCACTGAATATAAGTTATAATGAATTAATTATTTGTTCATAAAACAAATTATAAATAGTTAAAATTTTCGATTATATAATCTCAATTTTAGAAAATAAAATATTCTCAAATCATAATAATATAATAAAGTAAGATAACATTAAAATAAGAAATATACTAAGTGGAGAAATTATCTTGTTAGACTGACTAACGATCGACCAATCATGAAAAACATTGTTTCGATAGTTTTTAAGGTTTCACTATAATTTTATTTTATTTGATAAAATGTTTTCTTGTATAAATCAAAGCAACTCAAAAGTACAAAATTTTAGGTCATCACTCTTGGCTAATTACTTCCCTCCACAGCCCAGTTACAAATTTTTACAACCCAATTTTACTCCCTATCCCTATTTTCCTTCACTTCAAACTGTGATTTCCATTGCTTCCTCCATCATATTATGTAATTTCTTCATGTAGCTTTTATTCATCCATTCCTCCTCCATTCTGATCTGATGAACTAACACCTCTGGCTTGTTTTACATCTTTGAAAATATTTTGCCATTTCTTTCCATCCACCTGGTATGGAGCAGCCACTGCCATCACTATTTTCTTGTTTCCTCTCTTCTTTGCCTTCTGGTACCATCCTTTCTTCATCAATCTTAAACTCCCAAAATTTTTAACTTTCAGCTCTTTGAGAATCTGGAATGTATATTTACATTCATAAAACAGGTGCAACAATGATTCTTTTTCTTTATTACAAAGGCTACATGTCTCAGCTTCTGATCCCATAATCCCAAACTCAATCAATCTGTCAGCAGTAGCCAACTTTCTTTTCAAAAGCATCCATAGGAAGAACCTATGTTTAGGCTATACCTCTTTTTGTCATATAATAACACCAGTAACAATCACCTCCTTACCCCTTTTTAGATGATTATAAAATTTTGCTGTGATGATTTTACCATCCTTTCCTACACATTTTTCCATTCCAGGAACTGATAGATAAAGATTCAGCAGAGTGTTCCAAGGGCTACTATGTGAATCTGATACCTTACAGTCCTACAATTTTCAACATTTCATGTAGTAGGTCTGTAGCCATTGTATCCACAAGATATCTTTCTTCTTATCAATATCCCACAACAGTTTACACATTGCAGTTTGGTTCCAAACTGTTGGATCCCTGATTCCTATTCCTCAGAACTTCTTCCCTCTACTAAGTGCCAACCAAGATGCTGCAGTATATCCTCTTTGGTTTTCATCTCTTCCCCACAAGTAACTTGTGCAATTTTTCACAATTCTCCCACATATACTTTCAGGAAGTTTCATTATGCTCCCCAGTAATCTGAGATGCTCAACAAAACAGAGTTAACAAGCTGCAATTTCCCTGCATGAGACAGGTTTTTTATTCCCAACTGTTTATCTTTTCTCTTCTCCTTTCCAGCAATACTTCACAGTCCCTTTTAGCCCACTTTACTGATGAAATGGGAAGCCCTAAATATTTCATTGGGAGCTCACACCTTCTGATGTTCAGCTGCTTTGCCAGATCTTCCTGAATCTCTAAATCTATACTTGAAAAATAAATGTTTGATTTACTAACATTGATTCCCAAACCTGAGACTTTCTGGAATGTACTCAGAGTTTACTCTACACATTTAAAAAAACTTATGATTTGCAGCACAGAACAAAATGAGGTCATCTGCAAACATCAAGGAATGAATTCCATTTCTGCCACATCTCTGATGATAATCCACCTCTTTCTGTTTGTAATCCCTGCTCAACATTCTACTCAAATATTCCATACTGATTACAAATAGCAAGGGAGACACAGAATCCCCCTGCTTTAACCTTTTCCCGGATTTAAAATCATCAATGTAATTGCCATTCACAACTAAATAGAATGAAGAGCATTTGATGCATCTTTCAACCCATAAAACCAGCAGATCAGGAAATTTCAACAATCACATCCATTTTAGCAAGAATCTCCAGCCCACACTATCAAACGCTTTACTTATGTCCAATTGTAGAACACAACTAGGTCTCATAGTTCCAAACTTGTACTTCTGCAATAATTCATAAGCTAGAAAAAAATATGAGATATATGCCTACCTTTAATAAAAGCACTCTGATTAGTGCTTATTATTTCAGGTAAAACACTCCTCATTCTAGCACATATAATTTTTGTGATCATCTTGTAAACTACTGAACAACATACAATAGGTCTAAAGTTAGATGGTATCTGTGGCAACTCTTTTTTTTGGGATCAAATGGGTGACTTCATTATTGAGGCCAGCTAGTATTTCTTCACATTCAAAGAACTTCAATACAACTTTAGTGACTCCCTCTCATACCAACTGCCAGTTTTCCTTGAAGAAGTGCCTTGTGTATCAATATCATCATGGGCTTTTTGAGGAATGAATACTTCTCAGGTCTTTCCAGAACTCATCAGATGTTCCTAGCTTAATCAACTCCACCTGATGCTAAATCTCCAGTGTTTTCCCATACTTCACAATCTCCCTGTCAATTTTTACTGTTTCATTGCTTTTACTCAGGAGGTTTTTAAAGTGCAGCACTATTTGATCTTCAATTTCATCTTGTGTGTTTATTGTAAGCCCCCCACCTTCAATAGAAAAATATTGTTCCTATACTGCTTTTCCTTAATAGCAGAATAGAACAGTTTAGTTGCCCTATCACTTTCATTCAACCACTCCATTTTTGCTTTCTGCTGCACAAACCTACATTCAGCTTCTAGTAACAGTTCTGCATTCTGCCTTGTTTCTTTTTGTCTTATATTTTTCAAGAGAGAATGGATCAACATTTAAGAGTTCTTGGGATTTCCTCCATTTCTCCAAACTTTTTTCCACCTTCTTCCATTTATCTCCAAACTCATTTTTGTTCAACATTGCTAAAGGCTTTTCTAGAGCCTTCAAAACCTTAGCCAGATTCTGCAAACTGTCAACCTATTTACCTGTCCACACCTGCTTTACTATTTCTTTGTACAACGGGGATAGAGATAACATATTAAAGTATTTGAAGGATTTTTTGGTTTTCCTGCCCAAACTGTCAAACTTGATTAGTAGAGGAAAATGATCAGAGACCATTTCACTCTTAACTTCACAGATGACATTCTTCATTTTCTCCAACCAAATTTCATTTATCAATTCTTCTATGTATTCTATCTTCCCCAATATCCTATTGCTCCAGGTAAATTTGTTCCATGTACTTTGATACAATCAATTTCCAATTCATCTATTATCTCCTGAAAATCTAAGCATTCTGTCCCTTCCACTGCTTGTCCACCTATTCCGTTTTCAATCTCAAGAGGAGAGTTAAAATCTCCTATCAGTAACCAAGGCTTATCTCTTTTTCCCAAGCTTCTCAAATACTGCCACAAACTCAGTCTTTTAACCCCTGTATTGAAACCATACACCACAGTGCATAAACATATCATATTGTTCCATTTTAATCTAATTTATGTATCCGCCCATTGATCCCCTTTGTTCAGTACAAAAAATTCAAACAAATATGATCTCCATAGCATCCCTATCCTTCCCCCTGAAACAATGTCCCCATTTATTTTCATTTCCTAACCTAAACCCAGAAACAACACTCCCACTCGGTTATGAATACAAAAGCTTCTCACTGCTTTGTGCTTACTAAGTTTATTTAGACCTTTTATGTTCCAGCTAGCCCAATTAATTTCCATCTAGGGGTTTCTCCTCTGGCTGCACTAGGCTTTTCTCTTTTCCCGTGTCTTTCAATTTACTAGTCTCTAAGAATCTCTCTACTGTACCTTTCTCTGATATTAACCCTGAGCTCACTTCCATTTTCTCTTTCCCTTTTACTGATATCATATCAGTGGTGTTTTTAATCGCAGAAACATCACTAGTCTTGTTTTTCACGGGCAAGTATACTTTCCATTTATGCACATTTTCATCCTCTTTTTCTTTCTTTCTACAATCCTCCCTAGTGTGCCCTAATTGCAAACATTTTTTACACCTTACTGGCCTCCATTCAAACACAAATTTTTTTTTTTTGCACAATTACTTTATAATCATTTAAGAGAGAATTTTTTCTGGCCCAGAATCTCCTACTTCCATTTCATTTTTAACCCTAACATATGACAATCTTTCCTTATCAAGTGTTGGTTTATCCAAGCATATAGGTCTACCTAATAGACTAACAACTTTAATTATTAGCCTAGGTTGCCAGTGTGCTATGGATAGGGGTGTTCAACCAGTCGATTTGTCGGTTAGGCGGTTAATCAATTTCTGTTTCTACCAGTTTATAAAATTTATAAGGAACCGAATAACCGACCGATAATGTTGTCGGTTTTACCAGTTCGATTAGTATCGGTTTATGTTGATGTGTCGGTTATTACCAGTATTCATATATATCATTCATTTAAAATTAAAAATATAAATCCATATTAATATCGATTAGTAGTTAGAGCTGTAAAACGTGGAATATAAGGTAAATTTTTTAGAAATTGGATAATTGTGTTGCATAGGAGTTGAATAATTTTTTGAATTAATACTAAAATTTTATCCGTTTGATAATTATTAGTGTTGGGAACAACTATAAACTACATCGATTTTGGTATGCATAATTATTTACTTTGGACATAATTATTATTTAAAGATATATGGGTTAATAATATAGAGTTTAAAGAATAGTTAATTTGAGTTAGTAATTTAAATTTTTGATCAAAGCCCAAAGTTTAATGAATTAATTTTTGGGGTTGAAATTAATTAATAAATTATCATGCTATAAAATCTCTTACCAGTTATCCAGTTAGACCTATTACTAAAAAATAAAGCCGATAAAGAAACCGATTAACCAACATAACTGGATAACCATAACCGGTATTAATCGATTAACCAATTAACCGGTAAACTGAATTAAATATCGGTTCATTTTTTACCGGTTATCGATTTTCCAGTTTTTTTTTTTGAAAACCCTAGATGTGGACAAATTGGGAAGCTGAATCCAAACTAGAATTCTACTGGGTTCATCGAAGTTCGAATCAGCAGACCATGGTTTCATAATAAGAGGTTTATCAAAGAATACATTTCAAGTCTCAATGATTTCATCATAGATGTTAACAGAGCATAATTTCACTATAAATGTACCTTTCTCTAGTTGCCAAGTTTTACTGATGTTTCTTCCCTAGATTTTGTAAAAGAAGCCTTCAACTACTTTGAATGGGGGGTTGTTGCCCAGAATTTTGCATACCATGGTAGACTCCCACTGTTTCGAGCATTCTTTAACCTCCTCCATTGAGATTTCTGCCATTTTCATACCATTAATCTCCAATGGTTCATGGAATTTCACCTCCTCCGAATCATTTTCGAAAGGCCCACTCCATTTCTTCTCGGTTCCAGCTTCCATTCTCTCTCCCCATGACAATCTCTTGCCTTCGTTCGACTCAAATTTTTTTGAACATTCACCTTCCTTCATTTTAGATGGAGTCATCAGTCCTAAATTTTCCAAATCTTCCGACACCCATTGTGTTAGCTCCGGTACTGAGTTTCCCTCTTTTCCACCAGAAAACTTTTCAATCCTTCCAAATCTCCATATTTGCCCCCTCTTTCTCTCCTCTAATCTTTTACTCATTCACTTTCAATTGAGCAATAGTATTCTTCGCTAACTTCTTTCCTCCAAATTTGCCCATGGCGGCGAAGCAGGATCTCACCCAATCTAGATGACAATAAAATTCGACGAAGAACACACAGTAGCATTGTAATCGCACCTAGAGAAGAGTCGAGAGTGATATGTGTGATATTGTTTTACACTATAATTATATATACATTACGATACATTTTTAAAAAAAATCAAAATTATAGGATTGACCTAGTTCACATAAATAAAAACAAACATCAAATTACCCCATTAGTTACATCAAATATAAAATGCCTCTGTCTAACGATCGCTCTATCTAAAATAAGATTTTGGGTAATAAGTAAGTTATAATAAATAAAAGAGAATTATGATTTTTTTTTGTAAGGTTTAGAACAAAAATGTTAGTTGTCAAGAAATCTAGTTTAAGAAAATATTTTAAACTTTTATCAATATCCAACATATTGGGAAAAATATATAGATTACACATTTAAATTATTAATTTGGTTCTAATATTAACAAATGACTAAGTCTTATACTCTCTCCGTCCTAGATCAACTTGCATAAAATCTTAATTCACGGTTTTCGAAAAACATATTTGACCATTAATGTGTTTAACTATGTATAATAATAACAAATCGAAAGTTAATAGTTAGAAACTACTTATTATGACGAATCCAACACTATCACATATGATAATATTATTGTTTATATATCTATTTAAATACGTGGTCAAAATTTGACAGTGTTGATTTGTCAAATAGTAAAAATGCAGCTTAGTCTGGGACATAGGGAGTAACTAAATAAAAGCTCAAATTTCACATAATATTAGTTATTTTTAATAAATAAATATGTGGTACGATACGATAATACCATGGTAATATTTTATCAATACCATTACCATACCATCAAAAATGTGTGGTACGGTACTACCATACCACATCATTGGTTACCAAATTTTTTGGTACAGATGGTACGTAGTTCGGATGGTAGGTTGGTTGTTACGATATTTTGGCTCAAAATGTCAGCCCTAGGTATGGGTATGAAAATTGATACCCGTCATGGGTAGTGGGTCAAGCATAAATATTAGTTCATACCCGCCCCGCCCCAACCCAGCCCACCCTATTATACCCGTTATGTACACAATAATTTATTATATAATAAAATATTATTTATATATAATGCACATGATTTACTAATAATATTTTGATGTAAATATTATTAAATTTTTATTATTAAAACTATTAATTTTAAAGTAAAATTTAGCTGTTTTTTGGAGATATAAATGAGTTGAGTAAAATGGATTTGAATTGGGTATGGAGATCCAATTGGGTGGTGGGCGGAGGTGAATTTTAGATAATACAAGATGGAGCAGGGGTGAATTTTAATATTGTACCCGCTATGGGTGATGGAGCGGGTGTGGGTATGAAAATCTTAGGTGGTCATAGGTATGAAAATACCATAATCCGTACCCGCGCCTGCCCCATTGCATCCCTATTTACCCCAAAACAATTTATTTATACTTTAGACTCCAAATTTTAAATGCTTCGATTTACTATCTTCATTATTTGTGATTTAATAGCTACTCCCTTTGTCCCATGGGAATTAGCACAATTTTTTTCCACAGTGTCCAAGAAACATGTTTGACTTTAATTATATGTAATTACGAATAATAGCGATGCATAAAATATTGATATTTGAAAACTACACATTACGATGAATCTAATAATATCTCACACGATAATATTATTGTTCATATATCTATTCAAATTTGTGATCAAAGTTCAACAAGTTTGACTGCCAAATAATAAGTGTGTAGATTCGGGTGGGATGAAAGGAGTACTCCCTCCGTCCTACCTCTATTTGCATTCCAATTATTATCACGTTGTTCAAGAGACATGTTTGACCTTATCTACGTATAATAACGACAAATAAAAAATTGATATTTAGAAACCACTTGTTACGACGAATTGAACAATATCACATGCGATAATATTATTGTTCATATATCAATTAAAATATGTGATCAAATTTCGATAGAGAATAATGTTAAAATGGTAGAAGTGAAAATAGAGGTGAGACGGATAGATTATTATTTTTCTACCATAGACGACCATAAATTTTGTTGTGATTTAAAATCATATGCAAATTTAAGGGCATGTGCAGTGGTGGTCTCTTAATTTTAAGAGACAGAAAATCCCCACTTAAGAGACCACTCAAGGGTCTCTTGGTAAGAGACCGTGCTGGAGGCCGAATACACAGAACTGCACATGGCCCATGTCAGTGGTATTTTTGACCGAATGGGACACGTGGCGAGCCATCATTCGGCCACGTGTACCGCATAGGGCTGTTATTTTTTTAATTTCAAACCGCGGACACGTGTCACCCACTGGGTGGGCCACGTGTCCGCAACGGTAATTTTTGAAAAAAAATCAATTTTTTTTAAAATTTCAGAATTTTGAAATTCAATATTTCAATTTTCTATTTGTAATAATTGGTCATAGTAGATCAATATTTTGCATTCCAAATTAGAATAATTGGTCGGACTAGATC